>VWZK01002665.1:109285-130677 GCA_013396935.1 Baryphthengus martii | reverse complement strand
AAAAAAAAAAAAAAAAAAAAAGAATAAAAAAATTGGTAGCAATAAAAGTTAAGGAAAAGCTTCCAAAAAGAACAATTACAGCTACATAACGTCTTGGTTTGTTTTTTCTTTTAAATCTGTGAACTTATATAGTATTTTGCTGAGGCATAACAAAGAAATTCTAATTTAAACAATACTAATTTATCAATAAAATATTTTTCTTTAATAAGGAACTGTATGACAAAATATCAAAGTAGTAAACTTCAAGTGATGAAGCATCTGTTGATATGCCTTTCCAGAAAGTTTTCATGGTAAGAAATAATATATTCCAAAACACTTGTTAAAAAAATAAATGCAATATTTACCACCTTGGCTTACAGAGGCCATCTGTACATCATTAACATACTTTGCTCAAGCAAGACTTAGAATGGCTCAGGACAGCAAGAACCCAAATGTAATACAACTCATTAACAAATTTTAACATAAATCCAATGGTAATATAACTGCAGCGTGGGATACAGCTATATTCTTTTCTAAAACTGTTTCTTAAGCACAGTAAACAAATACAGAGGAGAAAACTTGAAAGAAAAAGTCAAAGCTTCAGACACAAGACATTTCCAGCAATTCAGCAGAGATATCAGACCCCACTAAGCTGTGTCACAAAGCGTGCAGGTCCAGTAAAAATGAGATCATGATCTCATTAGAGGTAGATCTTTAGATCTCTAACCTTCCAACAAAACTAATGCAAATTGCATAGGACAGATACATAACCTCTGATGAGCTTTTTTTTAAATTTATGTCTACATTGGTACAGAAATACTTCAGTATAGCCCCACATGGAAGCACAAAAGGAGACACATCCCTGTGTATTTACACAGCTTACACATACAGCTGCATTAAAACAAGACTCCTAATGACAGAAACTCAATGATGGCAACAAAAAAACTGGTAAATAACATATTACAGCACTTCTACAAGAGTAGAGTTTGAAACAATAGCAAGGAGAAAGTCAATGACACTTGAATGAGACTACAGAGTCCTAGTGTGGCCAAGGAGTGCCCCCAGCCCTAGCCCAACGCCCTCTACCATGATCACATAACGCTACCGTATGAGGTGAAGAGAGTTCTTTACCTGCCCTCTTTTCCTTATGAGAATTATAGCCAGTAGCTAGGACTTTCGTTCTTGGATTTCTAATAAGAGGACAGGTTCTTAGAAATAATGTTGAGCAGTGGAATGTTTCTGCTAGGCATACAAAAATTATTATGGAAATGACACGGAATAATCCATTAACAAAAAAGAATACTAAAACTATTCTGAATCTTAACTATGGCATATGAGAATCTAGCTGAGTTTGGCATTCCAAAGCACTTACTCTTAATGAGTTATGGAACCTAGTTCCAAGCTTATCTTTGAAAACACTTTCCCTATAAAATTTCTCTTAATTAAAGTAACTTACTATTACGAATCTAACCAGAATCACCATAATGAAACTGTATACACAATTTCATATAACCTCCACAGCTCATGCACAACAATATTCATAGGACTGCCTGTTTCTACAATGGACTAAGTCAAAACTAGAAGAACCCTCTTGCCAGACCAGACTAATTGTCCATAGAGTTCTACACTCTGTTACCTGACCAGAGTTTGAAATTACAACACAATCTCTTCATAGGAACTAACTTTCTCCAAAGATTGACTTGTGCCCCAAGGCACATGTTTCTATTCCTTTTACACTTTTCAAGTCCTAATGCTGCTTCTTTCCACCCCGCTTAACACATGACTTCATTCTGTCTGTGGCACTTTTCTAAGCAGCTATATTACAACACACATTCATGACAGACTTCTGTACATCCTCCTCTAGAAGCTGCACACCCCTTAACTGCTATATGCAAATAGCCACTGAGGAGCAGTGTCACTGCTTTGCACGCTAAGTTACAACAAATTTAACTATCTAACAAACTTGCTATTCTTTACCAAAAAAACGCTCAACTGATTTGGCAGAGAAGTACGTCGCACACATCACATTCACAACAATATTACGCGATACGTTTTGAGTAGGTTATGTCTTTGAGTCAGTAAAATAAGGAGACTTGAAGAAGCGCGGCCTTTTCACATGTGATTTGGAAGACCAAATAAGCCCTCTATGCCAGCAACTTTCAACACCTCGCCATGCACGTGAAGAAATTATCTTTTACTTCCAGTCTGCAGCCTCAAAACATTCTATGCATTGAGGACTTATTCTTTACAGGCATTGCTTATGGATAAAGCACTCAGACATCAACATGACAGTAGCAACCAAGGATAAGCTGATGAAAAGCAGATGTAGCTTGAAACACTTATTGAAGATACTCCAGATCTATAAAGCTATGAACTATTATGATGATAAATCAAACTAGAATTAGTCCTTTTTGTCTTAAAGTAAAGAAAAGAAAAAACCCAACTCTGACAATGGAATGTAACAATTAGTATGTAAAACAGGGTAACCGTACCTTTTTACCCAGGATAAAATAACACAGGATATATTTGAATATGAACCAGGATTTACTACAGTGAAGCTCAGTTAACTAGAATCAAATGACTTTGTATGATCAAAACTACTTAGCTAGAAACAACCTTGGAGAATCCAAGATCTCCATAAGCTTATGTACAAATGCAGGATTTGGACCAATTCTGCACTGTTTGAATCAATGCATGTGTACACAGAACCAATTCGGTTACTGAAAAAGGTCATCTCATGATCTAGAAAACTGTGCAAGTTCTTACACTACTTGTAAATTAGCTGTTGTTAACAATATTAACAAAATATTTGAAAACATTTTCTAAGTATTACCGTGGGTAAGCATCATTAACACATTGAAACACATCTGAAAATACATCTGTACTGAAAAAAAACTTTAAAAATCCATCTGCCAGCATGTTTACAATTCAAAAATCACATCTATCTTAAAAATCTTAGTATTTTAAAATAAAATAATGTTCCAATAGTTTAAAATTAAACTTAATTTTGAACACTTACAGGTAAATGAGTAAAAACTTGGAATGTGCTTCTTAAAAAGTTAATAAGGTCCATTAAGTATCCACTGGCTCTTCCATCCGATTCAGACATTGTCCAATCATAGTCAGCAATCTGAATGAATTCATCTATTTTTTGGTTAAGTTTTGTGTATATTTCTCCTTCTGCAGCATGCCTTGCATCCTGAAAAAAAAAAAATTACGTGCAGTCGGAATGAAGCTAAAATCATATTCATCAACAAAACTGAACGCTTTTATTTTTCTTAGATTAAAAAATATTTTATTTAAAGCAATATTTTAACTTCTGTCTTACAATGAGATCGAGGCTGTGTTTTTTAAAATACTCCCATAATGAATACTATAAGAGTTCTTATAACAGAATATGCCTACAGAATAATCTCAGTTCTTGGAGACAAATGAAAGCAATTTGAATTTGGAAACAAAACAATTGCTTTACTCTCTTCAAAACAACCACCTTTAATTCAGTCTTACAAGTTCATTTGCCTTCTTTTACAAAGAAAATAATAAAAGAACCTAATTATTTTATCTGTCATCACTAGAGGTCCAGTAACTGTGTAATTTTTATGCAATTAATGTCTTAAAGCTGCACATCTGAAGAATACTCATCATTTTTCATCCTCCTTTAAATACCCAGATCATCACATGCTGTGATTCAGAGCACTGCCCTGCTTCTTCCCACTCCTCCTTTTTGTTCTGTCATCACCCGGATTCTACTTTTTGGAACAGTAAGTCTAGAATTTACTGTGAAGTGAGTTTACAATGCTATCTATCTGCCTTATTTGTTTAGGGGACATCCTCATAGATGCAATGGGATCAACATACAGATACTCGATAAGGTGTATCTTGATGGAAAGGCACACATTTGCCAGCCTGGAGTTCAAAGATATTTGAGAAATTCTAGGTTCTAATTTGGACTCAACATTTCTCCACTGATCTTGAGAACTAATTGAAGTGGAGCAGCATACTGCCAGTACTTTCAGCAAGATGTGTTGCTCTGTTCTCCGAGAAAACTGTGAACAGCCGAGCAATTGGATTTCAAACCCAGGGGTTACTTCTGAAAACAGCACGGTGTATCCTATGTACAAGTCAGGAAAGAGTCGGTTAGCAGTGTTCAGATTTGAGATGACTCCTAGAGGTAGATAAATTAACTCCATCTCTTCTTTTAACCTAGTAACAGAATTACACCAAAACCTTTTGAAAGTTCACCAGATTCCCCCCCTGCATTATAAAATGAAAAAGGCTAATGATGTGGTTTTGTTAAATGGTTTTTCTCTCAGAGGATGTCCTGAAGCCCTGCAAAGGATTTGATGCTGTGTATGTGGCTATCCAATAGCCATTACACAGCTTAATGCTGAGACTCTGGGCTCCAAAACTTCTGTCAGCTAGATCTGCTAAGACATCTATTTATGCTTTGTGCAACTGCTGATTTAAACAAAAGAAAACAATGCTCATCCAAAGCTGGAAAGCATGCTTATAATATTGAGAGTAACAGTTTTTTAATAAGATAAAATTAAACAAGCTTTGATGTGTTTGGTGGTTGTTGTTGTTTTTTTTTTATTTCCACCACGTGAATTTTTTCACCACATGAAACAATGCTTGCAGAGTTTGAAGGACATCTTAAGACTTCTATTAAAAAAAATACAGTGTAGATGTACTTATAAAATCATCTCATGGGATGTAAATGTGATCAATACTGCTAATAAAAGGAGATTTTTGACCACTCAGAAAGAATGGAGGTGACAAGATTTGCCACCAGATGAATTTAATAACAGCAGAACATACCAAGCTCCGTGAGGGCCCAGTTGGGGAACTGCAAGCAGTTTTTCATTAAAATAGAGAGGGGAAAAAAAAAAAAAGAGGGATTAAGAAGAAAAGAATTTTCTACTATCAGTGGAGAATGTTACGCTAACAAGTTCTCCAGCGAAAGTGATGGGCGAGAAACCATAAAAAAGTAATAAATCTTATGTTTGTCAGTGTTCATCCTATATTTTTTCAAAGTGCATAGATACTAAGCTCAATAAAAACAGACATAATACTCTCTGATTTCTTCTAACAGAACTTAAATAGTTTGTAGGATAAACATAACTTGCAGCACAAGCAATCAGTATAAAATACAATGCAAATTTTCAACTGCATTTATTAAATGAAATTCAAGGATAAAGAATATCTAACTTCTTAATGAAATCAAAGACTATGGCCGCATTAAGTGTTTTCTTTGAATGTTAAAAAGATTATGGATTGACCTTACCCAAAAATATCTACAGATATGCAAACTCAAAGACACACATCTACTATCATTACAAGAGCAAACTAGGCAGCCTAGATCTTACAGACAGGGTAAAATTAGTAAAACTACTGGTAGGGCAATGGTAACCTAACTACAGCTGCTAGGCCAGAACCTTTCAGTCTTGCATTATTCAGTAAACCCTTAGCAAAATAAATGACAGTCAATGGGAAAACTGTTGGCAATCAACTGGAAAGATGAAGTTGTCTTGCAACGATGAGGTCTTATTTCACCTCACCCGTCCTCTAACTTCTATGCCAGAGGGGATATTGTAACAGGATCGGCTACCTATTGCATCAAGAGAAAAAATGAAGTACAGAAAACAGAACTATTCCTCAATAGGATTAGCCCTCTTTATCCCATAAACATAAGAAATCATCTTCATTTCTTTCAGTTTTTCTGAACCCCCTTGAAATACCTAAAGTTCAAGTTGCAGTTGCTTTGGAATCCCTGAAAACTTTTTGTTTTGTTTTGTTTCTTTTTTCAAACATTTCTGTATAGCAGCCCCAAATGACTAGGGCGACAATGCAGTAGCTGAATTAATGGCACAAGGTAACCTGTGCAAGAGTATTCTTCTGTGAAACCGTTTTGTCCAGAAAGAACACCCCACATCGCATCCAAGCACACACATTTGCTCCCATTCTAAACTAAAAAACCTACTCAGCCAGACTCAGTCAATAAAACACTTTCTGCCCTATTTTATATATTTAATACCAAAGCTTGGTTCTTTGGCGTACACGACCCTCTGGTGCTCGGAAGAAGTATCCAATGCTCAACCACCACCAGAGCATAAAGGATCTCTAATCGTCTCTATACCTGTCCGCAGTGCCACACCACAGGAGGGTTCTGGTGCAGAGCCATTCAGTGGCCTGAGCCCAAACCATCTTTGCACTCAGCATAGCTGTAGAGATCTTGCTTTAGAGCCTTTTAAGGTCATTATGACACAAACCAGCCTGAGCGAGGATCAGAATTTCGACTAATTGATCTTAGGGGTAAATCTCAGTCATCTTGTGTTACCTGACATTATGTCTATAAGTTCTCTTCAGCAATTTCATTTTCACGCGCCCATTTCTCATTAACAACACAGGGGTCTGTTTGCCTTACAATGGGAAAAGGACTAAAGCCTTCTGAGCAATACTGTGGAGACAGATTTCACAGTTGAGGGTATGGTTTTTACTCTGCAAAGGACATCAGACGGGACTAAACAAGTCATAGTATTTTTGCTCGGTTTTCTCTTTTCAAAATCCTTCAGAACTTTTGCAAAGACAAATGCAAAAGCAACTAGGAGAACTTCACCTATTAATGAGATGAGGAGCCATATATATAAAGGAAACTACATTTTTTATTTTATGATTATTTTCCACCCAGCTTACAAATGTTGCCCTGCTAACTGTTGAAATTACAATTGTGTAAGCTGAGTGTGCATCCATCTAAGATTTATTTTATTTTTTTTAAGATATAAGTTTAAGCACATCTGCCATTTCTGAAAAATGTCAGGCAAAATACAGCTTGTGCAAATAAGCAGTTGCCATACGTTAGAAATAGTCGAGCTCTCAGCAATCATTTTAACAAGTATTACTGTGTATATAAAGGGCATGCAAATAAACTAAAAAGATAGCTGAATAACTTACGCTTTGTAGAACATTCTTAAAACTAGTTTTATGTTACTAAATTACACAATTTGAAACTATACCAAAAATTAATTCTATTGTAGAATAAAAACAGATAAATAATATAAACATTTAAGATTACACTAGCAATCGTGCTTGATTCCATTCAGAAAGAGGAGAAGTTACAAACTGGAGCTTAATCTATTGAAAGCTTCTGTTGCAGCTAAGATTCACTTGTCATTGCATAACTTAGTAAGATATGTATCTGGAAGAGAATATCTATGCTTCTCACATACTGACATATTTTAGACCATACTGATAACATAAAAATCAGTGTCTACTTGCTCAGTGTTACAACTGAACTCTTAACAGTTCAGAACTGGTTTAGAGTCAAAAATGAGAAGGCATGCAGTTTTGCCCTCATCCTCTTTTGTTTCACAATTATTTATTTATTGTGATTTTAATCTAACTTTTCAGACACAGTCATATAACATATGACACATACCATACCTTAAATGTAGAAAGTCCATAAAGTCTTGCAGTGTGAACAGTCACTTGTGAAATATTTGTAATGTTAGATATAAAATCCTCAAGGTATTTACAGGCTTGTTCCAGGTGAGTTGTGTTTATGATGATTTGAACAAGCTACAAGAGGCAAAAAATTCTTGTAAAAATACTGGGTTTATCACCCATTGTCATTTGATTTCGTAAACCGTTACTATTTTCAGCAACACTACTAGAAATTATTTACAGTACTCCAGGTTACCACCTATTATCTGTTAGTTTTCAAGTTTGCTTTCAAATACCACTAAAGAGTAATACTACAGTTTACACAGAAATGACACCATTTTAAAAACTAAGAATATAGACATCTATTCAGTGAAAGAAATCCAATTGATGTATTAGAATTAAAAAAGGGAAAATAAAGGAAAACATATTGCCAAAAACACATCACGAATTTTTACCATTAAAATATATATTAAAAAAAAAAAATTACAACATTGTCTGCAGAATGATGCATTCTGAAGTTAGGGAATTAAAAAAAAAAAAAAGAAAAGAAAAAAAAAAGGTTGTCAACGCCTTACCCCCCAACAATAGTAACAACCTGCTTGTACATGATATATATGTTTTTATAAGCAAAACCAACATTCACATTCAGTTCATAAATTAGACTAACTAATGCATACTAACTGAAATATCACTATATTACACCTTAATTCTTACTGCATACTGTCTGGTTTAGTGAACATTAATGTAATGCTTGGTAAAGCTTTCTCTTTTTAACATTTTTCTCATAAAACATATGGACCTGATAATGAAACACCTCGAAAAATACTAGTGGATTTATTTTCATAGTCTTGAAATCATTCCTGTACCAATTTCAACAACACTGAAAACTACGTCTCCAAACAATTGTATGGCTTGTCTTACTAACATAGTAATATATGATTTATAGAACTCTTTCCTCCTCATCTTCTTCTTGATTTCATCTACACAGAGATTCTTGCAGTTTAAGACCAGTATCCAATATAAGACTGCTTTAAGAGTAACAGTCTAAGTCCTTCTCAGCATGTTTCAGTAAGTATCTGCTGTCCCCTGACACTGCATGTACCTGCAGTGAATGTTCAGACTCATTCACTGTCTCACCGTCTTTTTCTGTTCAATAAACAAATTAAACCAACAGTCCTGATGAAGAAACAACATGCAAAGACCTACTAAAATATTTTAACTGCAATTACTACAGAAACACTTTCATGTGTTAGAGTGAACTCAGATTTCTTGATAAGGTAGGTTTACTCTGAGACTGCACAGTTCATGTGTATGCAGCACACAGGGGTTTTTTTGTTTGGTTGTTTTTTTTCTTTAAGAAGAAGAAAAAGAAAACAATGTGCTACTAATTGCTAGACAGGAGCAGAACACAAGAGCATGCCCTGTACGCAATCAAGTAAGGAAGAGTCTTTGACTTAATATTTTGCAAATCTCTGTTTATCATATAGGAGACTGAACTCTTCCATTGCCATCTCTCTCACAAAAGGCATCCTTGCGTAAACAGAATTCCAAGTAGACCCAAGGCTGTATTGTTACTATTTATGTAACTGTTATTGATGCTTTTTTTACACTTCATCTTTCATCTCTTTAAATTTTCCATTTTAAAGCAAAAACTACTTGTTTTTCTTGCATAAATCTTAATATCCACATTTACAAGAATAGTTTTAGCGTTAATAGCGTGAAAAACCACAGTTGAGAGTACATGTTTAAAAACTTACCTCTGTTAAACCTATATGAGGTTTTTTAATTAGGTTCTGTAAACAACTACTTAGAGTTCTTGTAAGCAGCAAATTTGTAGATTTTCTGAGCATATCATCTATTTCTGTTGAGCTGAAAAAAAAGGTTTTTTATAACTATGCTGTACATGACAATAATACTTAGTATTATTTTGATGCTAATACTTAATATATATATATTTTTTTTTCCTGCAAAGGGAACATTTTACATTAGGAATTCCCTACGTGCATTTAATTTCTGGATGCTCCAAGTCTTCTGTGATGATTCTGTGATCTCTCTCACTTACCGAATTATCCATTAACTGCATTTCAACACCGAGGCAAAACCTGTTATTTTTAGATTTTGGACATGTTTATTGACACAGCAGTTAGGAGGGAGTAATTTGTGGGTTTTAATGAGTTACTAAGGAGGTCAACATGCACTCATTAGTACGTGTAAATTATAAACAGTATCAATTAAGAATGTGTGAAAGCAAGTCATTTACATTTTTAACAGTGCAGAAGTGGGTGACAGGCGACGAATACCTTCCAGACTTCAGATCTATGAATGTTATTTTATGTAATTAAAACTAAGCTTTTGAAGGCCACAAGAGGAAAGGAAATGGGACAACTATGATATTTTCGATCAGAAAAAGGTGGGATGGAAGAGGGAATGAGCATGCAGACAGCATGTTTTGTTGTAGGAGAAATCATTGCTAAGGAAACTCAAAAGCACCGAGAGGGGAAATGACAGTTTGAAGCAACCAGGGATGCTACACAATTATTTCAGAAACAGTCAGTATAAAAGTACATTTTAAAAAAATCTTATACACTGTCAAACAAATAGATTACTCAAACCAGCCAACACTGTTTAAAACAACCTAGCAGTATCTTAGACTGCTTACCTATGTTCACCCATACATACACACACATCGTGCATACAATACACACATATGAAATATATGCTATAGCACTGGGAATTATAGATTAAATATACAGAATTAGATAAATAAATTGTATGTGAATTATGAAACAAGCACAGCTAGTAAGTACACAAGAAAATATATTTTCCTTCTAATATACGTTTTTAGGTCACCTGGAAGTTATAGGTTACCTTATAGTCACATTCCTGATACTTGAAGCTTACCTGCGATGAAGTGACTCTGAAAACTTAAGGCTTGCATAAATAAATTCCTTAACCTGGATATAAATCTGAGGCACTGACTGAGACATTGGAAGCTTCTTTGGAAAGGATTGCTGTGAAAATAAACGATAATACTATCTTATACTTGAATCTAAGGACAGCTTGATATTAAACAAAATTAGAAAGCCCCTTAACACTACTAATATTTTAATCTATCATAAGCGTTGCTGGTTTTCATTAGGCACAAACAGTGGTATGTGTTGAGCTGACTTCTACGTATGTTTAAACAGTTCATAAGCAAAACTTTAAGAAACAGGTCTCAACTGCTTTTAATCTGAATGAATAAGACAGATGCAAGTGGGATGAAAGGTTCAAAAATTTAGATTTTTTTAGCAAAGAAAGTGCAAAAAAAAAAGGCTTGAGAAGATCAATACTTTTGGAATTTTCAAAGTATCTTGAGAATGTTTAGGCTTATGTATTTACTATCATATATTTATTTTCTCTCGATAGTTCACAAAACAAAAGCAGTTTGAATTCTTTTCAACAATTAACATGTGGGAAACACTAGTAGTCTGTAAGAATAAAATCATTCTTCATACTTCAATTTTAAAGTACAACTGATTTTGTATTTGGAAGGACAAAAAGAAATAAATGCAATTAAATCTACACATACCAAATAGGTATTTCTGTATTGAATACATAATTTTAAAAATCTGCAAAACAATTAATTTTCTGTTTACTCTATGACTAATGCATGAGAAAAATAATTAACAACTGTTATCATCCCTGGAGAATTCCATTTCTCTAAAAAATAAGCATTAATCAAGAGAAGCTCAGCATTTGTGTATTAAAAAAAACAAGACAAAAAGGATTACCTTGACATTCTCCTAATTATACCTCTTTACTTAAGATTAGCTGGTGGGGTAAGTGCCAGGCTTGTGTGTCATTCAACTATTTTTTTAAAATAAAATTTACTTCAAATACGTGTTCATCTGATCAAAGTAGTTAATTTTTAGAGATGAGTGCTATTACATACAACTATTTCAGATCATCACAATACTCTGTTAGGAGGTTTTGAGTTTTATATATTAAACAACCTAAGAGAAGCAATTCTTTACCTCTGACAAATACAGAAGGACACAACACTTTCTGCCTGATTATTAGAGCAGGTAGCATGAAAGAAAAAAAAAAATAAACCAGCACAAAACCCAACAGAACTACAAACAATCACTTCTGAAAACAGAAAGTGAGTAAAATTAGAGGATATAATCAAACTATGATAGCTAGGCACATACAATCTAAACAGCCAAGTGCAGACAAGACCATTTTGTCCAATGAGATTGCATTTGCTATGTGAAATACCTAGTATGTTCTGGCCATAATTCTGCCTAATGTGTTGCAGGCAACTCCCATGATAAACTTCCCTGGAAAATGTGAACCTGATTCATCCTAACCTACAGTTAAAAATTAGACACTCATGCATGTTTGTCTCCTTTTACATTAAAATAGAGAGAAACAGGTATCTTCAAAGGTGAAGTTCCCCTCAGTAGATAAAAGGAATCAGAGATGCATCAAACAGAATTAGCCCTTTGGAGCATCTGTTCCTCTCTATCAACTACACAGGCTTCTTAAGCAACTAGGCTGAACTTACACATCCATTTTTAAAACATTTTCTTTTTTAAACATCGAAATGTCGATTAAATTAACTCACCCAATAGGACCTGCTAATGCCTGAGGCAAGAACAGAGGAGTGAAGTGGATGACATTATAGACAGCAACCAATAGCACTCACAAAGTTTCCTTTCATGTGGGTTCCCTGCTATCTAGTAACACAAGGTAACACTGCAGTCTTTCTTTCAACACAGATACTCAAGGATCTTTCTGCCCTATTCCACTGTCTAGCTGACAAAACTTTAGGAACTCAATTATACCTTTGGGAATTCTGCCCCTTTGCTAAACTTGGTTCAAGTCAACTAAACTGCTTAAAAAATTGTTAAGACACAAGAAATAAAACCTCAGACTGCCTTAGTTCTCAATGATGTCCTCCTGCTTTACATACAGGTTTCAAAGTTCTTTTAAGAGGTATGCAAAAAAAAATGTTTTCCCTGCTTTACAGATGAATTAACAGGGACAGAGAGATGTGAAGTGTCTTACCAGCATCATGCAGCTGGTCAATGATAAAATTGGGAACAGAATCCAACCTGATTCCCAGCTTTACTCTCCAGCTCACCAGCCCAAAAACCAAACATCAGTGAGATTCTGCCCATAAAGTACCTAAAAAAAGCACTGCTCACTATGAAATTGAACTTCCTCTCTGTGTCATAAACCTAAATGAAAAATGTTGGGTACAGAGAATACATTTCACTTCTGATGAAAGGGAAAGCCAAAACTTTGTATTAATCATACATATATGTAACTACACATGCCCACACAAGTAATGTTCATACATCAAACAGAGAGTGAGAGAGGCTAGCAGATATTTTTACTTAGTGCAAGTTAAAAATCTCTGCAATTGCTAAATAGTATCCAGGGTATGGTATACTTTCAAAACTGTAAGGGATTTCCATTTTGTTTATCTTATTTTAGTGTAATAACGACTAAATAAGTGAATTTGATGGAGGCAAAAGCATCCAGAAAGCACCCTGGAGTCTTACTCAAAAATCAGCATAAATTCCACCTTTAATTTTCCACCTTCACTTCAATGTTGTATCAGGGACATGCAGTTGTTAAATTTGCCTGGTAAATACCTGCTGATTCATAGAATTAGAGTATCTTTTTACTTTTGCAGATACCTGTAGCAATGGATCACGTATAAATGAGATTCTCTCTACAACAGTTACTCCCACTGTCATGTGGTTCTTAGATTTAGTTCCCCCTACAGGCTCCATTATGAGCCTGTTATTTCACCGGTATTACCAAAATCGTATTTGAAGAGCAGAACATATTAACCATCTTTCTCTGAAAGGAGTTTGTAGTGAAAGAACAGGTGAGGTTATGAAAGAATATTCTACGTGAACGCTAGTATGGCAGAATTATTTGCAGTCCCTTTACGTTTATTTTGCCCCACATGCTAAAAACACAAATAATGAATTCTAAAAGTGAAATACAAACGTTGCTGTCTCTGAGTCCTGCTTTACAAGTATCTTTGTAATACTACAGCATATATGAGTCACTAAACCCAATGAGTTGCAACAGAATTTAACTAAAGACAGACTGTATTATAATTATATAAACACGATATCAATTAAACTGTATTATTAATTTGTTTACAAAACAATGGGTTTCATTATTCACTCAAACATCAGCGCAAATGACTAAAGCTTTAATTTTCATATTTACTTATGACTAGATAATTACACACAAAGGAGATGATTTAGCCTCTTAATCTACCTAGCTTTTCACATTTTAATTGCTTTTTAATTATAAAAAGCATTAATGTCCCAAGTGCCCTTAATTGGATTTTGGCAAACTTTAATAACATAAAACTTTTCCTTACCTTATCAAGGTCTGGATCTTGAAAAGGAAATTTACTTATAACTATTTTGTATTCCTCTTCATTTGCTACAGGAATAGGACTGTAGTTGTCTGCTTCAAAAATATCCCTGGTGAATTAGGTAAAGTGAAAAAAAAAATAGGATGTGTATCTATTTACACTATTTCCAGTGTTAAAAAAATGTAAATTACTTTAAATTTTACTACCATACTTAAGAGTGTAGCTTCAAAAAGTTATGAGTTGCAATCATCATAGTTTCAGACGTCCAAACTATTTTCAGACGAATTTGAAAGTACTTTGTATATGCTAGCTCTTTATACTGTGGCTAATCATAAAAAAAAAGTAGCTGAAAGCATTTCAATATATGTGACTCAAAGAATAATACAGCAAAGGAACTCAAGATCAACTAGTTTGCTCCAGGGTAAACCATAACGAGATACTTATTAATTATGGTAGCCTACACTTTGCCTACGCCAAAGTAGATACTCAAAAGGTCTCACTTAGGTAACACTGCTACACATAGTCATTGGAGATGATTCCAAGAATTTCAACTAGGAATATGGCCATGGTGTTAGAGAAGTACCCTCTGAACTTTTCTACTAGACAAATGCCTGTACAAGAGTCTAGAGAGCTTGGGAACTTGAAGTGGTCAATTTAATTTTAATATTTTCCATAATACAATGTAACATATTTTACAGTAAGTTTTGTCTGCACATTTAGAGATCACACTATCTGCAAACAGGCTTTGGAGTACAGTCCCAGGCGGCCATATTCCTGGGTTTCCAATTTACTCGATCAAATGATTCCAAGAAACACGTGGAAAACAAACTAGATTTGAAAAAGACGTACTAGCAGTGTCAGTCTGTCAGGGAGATACTTATATCATCTAACTGTAAACAGTGAGACAACCTAAATTAGGAACTTAATGTCCTATTGTAATAGGCTAGAGTTATTTGGTTCCTAAGGAAGAAAAATAGACACCTCTCTCCTTTATGTTTCTCCAGCAGCATCCCTATGGAGACCTTCCCTCTCCTCATTAACTACAGAAGCAGTACTTGACAGCTCTGCTCCTAAATATTAGTTACATGTGATAAATATTTATACAACTCAAAATTCATATACAATATTGAGCTAATCAATTCTTCCAGAATTACAACTCCATCAAAAAAAAAACTTTGAAATAAGACAAAACCAACAGAACAATACAAAAGGCACAATTATTTTGAAACACTAACCTGAACAATCCAGACCACTTTTTAAGAAGTGTTTCATTGTATTGGTCTCTTATCTCAAATAAAAGATCAAATAGTCGGTTCACAGGAAAACCATAGCCCTAAGGTATAAAAATGAAAACAGTGGATAATTCAAGAACTAGTATACTCAATTGCTATCACATCAGTTCAGAATTCTGAGATGTCTTACTATTCAATCTCGTCACTTTATAAAGGTAAGTTATTCTACTTGAAACACACTTTTACAGTTAGAATATTATATGTTACTTTATTACCAAATACTCTAATCCATGTTTTTGGTTTTCAAGTAGAAATCTGTATCATTTCTCTATAACATTTTACCTTGCTATTTATGCATATAAATAATCTTTTTTTTAATCAGTTTGTTAAACATTGCAAGAATACTTGTCCATGATGTTCATTTAGTCTTTCAGCTAGAGAGTTAATTATAACTGGAACGATATTCTTGCTTAAGATCAGAAATAAAGCATTTATAAAAGATAGAAATATACATGAATTACAAAGTTAACATTAATTTTGCACAGATATGAATAACTGGATGCTAGCTGGACAGCCTAGAATGCATACATTAAGTTGGTAACACTGAAAAAGGGGAACCAAGGCAATAAATACATATATTTTTTTAAAATATTATTGTGTAATTTTGTTCTTAATTCATACATAGCATTCAGGAAAACTCAAAGTATTGCATTTACTCACCTAAATGAAAAAAATTGACTCTAGAAATGTCAGTTAAATTACTAATATAGTATGTACCTGCAAAGTATCAGCAAATACTACAATGAGATTCTTCAGTTCCAGAACGAGGTCAGGATCATTGCAATACGACTGAAAGAGAGAAATTCTGGTGTTAAAAGGATTTAAAATATGGGAGATACGTTTTCAAAGAATATTATCACAGAAGGTTAAACTCCCCAGCCATATCCCTTTACCTGACTAAATGCCTTAGTAAAAAACAACTTAAGATACACTTGTCTTCGCTTAGTCCAGCTACCTAGAATTATTTGTTACAGTTTTAAATGAACTATGAGTAGTATAAAAGCTCAGAAAAAGTAAACTAAAATATGAGATTCAATACATATTAGTATGTTGTACTGAGATATGAAATCAGCAAATTACATTTATTTCAGTGGAACACATCAAAATGTTCTGCTAAATCAACATCAGAGAGTTTTCCACAGCACATTCTTTTGAATGCTAAGCCTGGGTCTAACTAGAGCTAACTGTGTCACCTCAGACAGTTTCCCAGATGTATGGGGAAAACACTATAAAATACTTTCTAAATAAGTTCGAATTACAAATTTTACAGTATAAAGTCAAGACATTAATTTGTTTCTGCACTAAAATACTGTCAGTTGATTTTCAGAGGAGTGCAGTAACACAGCCAAGGCTTTCACCTCAGTTTCACTATTTGCAGTACTGAATAAAGTGAAAAAATATTTATATTAAAATAATTTAAAGCAGCACAAGAGTATAGTATTGGTTAGAGACCTGTTTAACTTTTCTTTAATTTTTGCTCTTTGCATACTTTAATTAATAAGGGTTTGGTTTACAATACCTCATAAGACAACATACATTTATCTAAACATTAGTCCATAGTAGATTGTCATAGAATTGGTTTTTGATGGGAGTTATGCATTTTCAGAAGAAATAGTGATCAACTACATGACAAGACACTGAAGAGTTCTTTAGAGATTACATTACTTCTATTCCTTAAATTACCATATTCTTACATAGGTGTATAAATCCATATGCAGACAATTAACTTGCAAAGTATTGAAAAAAATTTACTGAACACATCTCAGTTTATTCCCGTTCTCTCAAATGAATTCAGAAGTATAAGAACATCTCATGTTCACCCGTAAAGATCCTATGATAAAACTATAGTCACAGTTTGAACTTTCTCCTCATTTTTCCTTAACGTATATGAAATGTAAAATATTCTGTGAATTAAAGATCAATTGTAATAAAAATAAATTTGCATAAAGAAACTGCTTCTAGCAAATCTTAAAAAGGGAAAGATAAATGTCTTCTATTTTTTCCAATAGTAAGAGTTACACCAATAGTAAACTGTGCAGCAATTTACTATCAGTCGGTGTGAGTGAACAATGGTATTCCACCAGTTTTCACAGAGGAGCAAGAAATAGCTGTTTAGCATCATTGGTGCTAAGGTAGAAATGTAACTGCAGGAGACACACTTTGAATGTACTGAAATAGCCAATACACAATTTTTCTAACACCTTTTCTTCAACTTAAACGTATCAGTACTATAGCACTGACAGATAACTCCAAGGGTTTTACTAGTGGAGTTTATTTTGGAAACACTGAATTTGGAATGATAATTAGGAACTATTTCCTGGTGGTGCTTTCAGTGCTGAACTATTCAATCTGATCTAATGAAGAGGTCAGTTGAGACTAATGAGGAAGGATTGCAATAATAACAGCAGATTAACTCTGCATATTCTAAACTGCTGGACTAAGAGAAGGTTTGGAAGACCCAGTGAGTTGTAAATCAGTGGAGGATTATGCAAATAGCCCATGGCTGGGGATCACAGCCTGATACTGTTGGGAAAAACAAAAGCTTGGCAGACTCCCTCCCAAATCTGAGTAATTTTTAATCACAAGGAAAAGAAAACATGAGAGAGGCGTATTTTTTCACTTTGTTACTATCCCAGCTTTAAATATACAGACCTCTGAAGTAAGAGGATTTAAACTGCAATACCGATAAGACTTCTCACTTACTGAATGTGTTCTAAGAACAGCAATGATCTTGGAAAGTGCCATGTTCCAGAGTTCATCGGTGTAAGTTCTAGTTACCAATCCTTGGGTTACATGTAAAATGTGGTCTTCCACTACAAAGAAACTAAAACAAAAAAATGCTTAAATCATCGAGTTTTTTCTAATATTAAAGCAAATTCTACCCTTTCACACACAAGCACAGTCAAACCCTTCCCCAGTCAGGCAGTGACAGACACTTCGGTGGGTTTGGTGTTCTAGCTTGCCCAGCAGGAAGTCTAAATGTGAAAAGTTTGTTTCACATCAGCTGGAGCCCAGGCTGCTGGAGGGTCCTTGTGGGACACTGTTCTGGTAGGATCTGGATGCTCTTCCTGACTCAGATCCAGCAACGACCACTTGCATGTTTGTGTGAAAACTGAATCTTGTAGAAGAGTTTTCGGACAATGGGAGAACAGAGGGGGAATTAAGAATCAATACAGTAAAACTGAAATAAATTTTCACTTAGAAAACTTACCCTACAATTTGACTGAAGTATCTTCTATAGCCTTCTACTGTTTCATGCTTTCAGTAAAAAAGAAAATAAGTTTAGGAATAAAAATATCACAAAGTATTTGCTACAATCCAAGTCAATGCAAAACCAGAAGTAATGGTTACCATGCTTGACTGTGGCTGCAGAACTAATCTTGCTTGTTTCCTTCTTTGTTTTCTGTAGTAATTTTCAAATATTTCTCCATCACCCTAAAACAAGACAAAAGTAGTTAAAATAAGAACATTGTCTCAGTATGAAAAACACACTTCTTAAAATAAGGGTAGAATTCTCTTAAACTAAGCCACATATTTTGCATTTATTCCACAAGCTGATCTCCAGTTGACATCAGTAAAGTTTTGCATACATGAAATGTGCAGAAATTATCTTTTTTTAAAGTATCCCATAGAATGCACAGTAAATAAAAATTTTGCTCATGTGCCTACATTTTGTCAAACAATATTATGCATTTTAAGCAATATTTATGTTTTTAAACTACAGCTTTCAGAGTATATTAATATTTATAGACAAGGCATATTACCTATTATTCTTTAATCGTAACTCATTTTCTCTTAAGATCTTTCTCTAGGTTATGCAAGAAACTAATCGCACTGCAAAATTAAGTTACAAAAGTGGTTCTGTGAATATGTAACATATCTGAACACTGCCTGTGTTAGTTTTGCCTGAGAAAAACCACACGAGATTTATTTAATATTTGCTTATTCTCTTTGGAATTGGTAAATATAATGACTGTGGATTTAGATTTTTCTCCTATCACAGTCCTCAAAAATACAATACCCTCTGTGCCTAATGATTATATTGTGAGGAATTCAAGTGACATCCTACCCATCTCATTAAGATGACCATTCAGTAGAAACCATCTGTCCATTTGAAATCCATGCTACATTGGCTCAGCTACCTACTGAATGCAATATAATTTGTATGCAAGTAGAATAAAGCAGCTTAGCATTTTTAAGGTTTGTTTTCACTACACAAACCTATTATTAGGCCAGGGATATTTAGAATTCCATTACTTGGCTTCCACAAAATCTTCAAGTCAAATTATTACAGAGATTGTGTATTACTAAGGCACTATTACATACCTAACTCCTTTACAAGATATAACAAATAAAGTTTAAATCTAGTATTTGAAGTTCATAATGAATATTTAATGATATTTAGAAATACTGCTCACCTAGCATAATATGGAAGTAAGAGACTTGGCTTAAAGACAAAAAAAATCCACTTGAAATCGAGATGAAAATTTACTAGAACACTTCCTGTTGCAGCAGAACTTTACAGTGTGCTCTAATTCATAGTAACACATACTGATCAGACACACTAACCATTTATCTCCAGCCCAAATACTCAGTGCAGTCTTCAGATGCACAAAGCTGTTATCGAATTCTATTTTCAATGTCAAATCTCTACTCAGTCCTGACACAAGCTTCTGAAGAGAAAAAGTGTAGCTCTTCTTCCCAAATCCACACAAAAAATGGAGATGTAAAATATTTTGATTATTTATAGAGCGTGGCACCCTATGCAGTCAGGATCAACAATTTGGGCATAACGTTTATTTTACAAAGATGTTCTACAGCTATCAGCAGAATACAGCAACTGCCCTGATGATTCACCCACTGAATAAACAAAGGAAAGCAAGATAAAATATACCAGACCAATGCATTTGTTTTGCCCAGCTTCCAAAAATTCATGAGATTATATCAATAGAAATAATAATTCAGTTCACACTGGGTTATAAATTCTAGGAATATTCCTTATACATCAAGTGTTGTTTTGCAACATAGTTTCATTTACTTTATACTGCTATATAGCATTTAGTTAAAAGGTAACATTATAAATCAAAGGGATTAAGGGTGTTTTCTTCAGGATTTAAACATACAGAATCTCACACAACATAAGGGCGAAAAAAATGCTCTTTGAATATTGCTCAGAAGTCTCTAGTCTAAAGAAAGGTTACTCGTCAATAAATACAGTCTATGTTTGGTATGGATGCATCTTGCAATCACCAGGTTGCAATTACAAGCTATGTAGTATTCTGAGGTATTAAAACCCTGCTTTCTTCTTCAATATGAAGAAGCTGAGTAGAAAGCTTCTGTCCTGCACAAAAATAGAGTATTTTCTACAACTTTGTAGCAGAGAGTGATTTGACGATGAAGGTGCCATTTGCTGTGAGGTAAGTCCTTGATACAGAAATGTAATGAATAGCCATCTGGCATCAACTCTCCTCCCTTGCTGTCATCATCAACTTCTCTAAACTCCAAAAGAGGTGATTTACAAGAGGAGGTAAACAAGACTCCACGTGGTTAATGCACAACTCTTGGTAATGCTACCATGGTTTATTAATTAGATGATGTTGGAAGGAAAGACAGAAGCCTATTCTGAAGATATTAACAACCCTTTTTTGGTATCAAGTTCTTTTCCGTATCCAGTAAATTTGGAAGCTGACAAACTTTCTCTGCGAACTCAAAAAGCATATCCTTGGATCAAGGATCCAACACCAGGACCCTTGTCAAAGTGAAAATTTACTTTTAAATGTCATCTATTATTTCTACTTTCTGTTCTTTATTACACTAAAGGAAGAATAAGCAATTTTTTTCAACTGGCGTATTTAACTTTACACATCCTCTTTATATGCTATTTCATACTTATTTCCTCTGTAAAAAGAAACAGTCCTTTTTTTTTTAATAGTTCTGGCATCCTGTCTTTCTGTCCCTCCTGTTCTTTGAGTGAAATGAATAATTACAGATGCTTTTGAAATCAACAGTGAAATAATACTTTAAATGTTACTTCAAGATATAAGCTTCCCTGTTACACAGCTGCAAGGATTCAATAAAAAGACAATAATCCGGCCTGAATGCTTGAAGCCAGGTCCATGTGAGATTGTAGGATTAGCAATACTTAAAAGTGCTTCATCTATATGCCCCTGATATTTATTCTATAAGTAATCTGACTTTGAAAGTAACTGAGACAGGTGAGAAAATAATAAAGAATTTGTTACCAAGTTTAAAAAAAAAAAAAAAAAAAAAAAAAAAAAAAAAAAATTTTC
>VWZK01002665.1:92748-109272 GCA_013396935.1 Baryphthengus martii | reverse complement strand
AAGAAAGTTGTCATCCTTGTTAGCTTGTGTATTGTATTTCTTCCAAAGTAGTTAAAATGAGCTATTGTGTCTCTGCTGTTGCATCCAATCTAACCTGCCTGAGCACAGCCTGCCACAATCTCCATACTATTCTGATTTCCACAAGATTCAGCCTGAGTATTCCCATGTTTTGTAATACTGATCATATGCCCCCAAATGTTTGAGTAACATGAAACACCTGGAGAAACGGCAAAAGCGCCAATACCACTACAGAGGCAGACATGCATGTTTTACATATATTCTTAAGAATACTTACGTAATTAATGTCTTCCTTTGTGTCATTTACTATGCATATTAAAATAAAACATGCAGTTGTGCCATGAGTATCCATACTCAACATATCTCAGCTGGTTCACCCAGAACTACTACTACTAGAAGCAATATGCCTGCTTGCTTGGGAACTATTAGAGTATGAAAAATATGAAAATGAATATTCAGCTCCAGAAAGTAAAATATCTTTCTGACATCACCTTAATACATACCAAAACTGAGTAGATATGCAAACATCTATAGACTGGAGAAAAGTCTACAAGATCTTGGGCAGTTAAAACCTGAAGAAGGAAAGCAAAAAGAAAAGTATATAAAGCATAAAAAGCATATAATCTGCAAAATGTGATACATTACCAGTAGAACTTGTCCACTTAATAAGGACCCAAAAATGGACAGGTTCTATCATAAAAGAATAAATTAATTGCCCAGCTCTCCCCTCTCTTTGTATTATAGTACTAGATTTTATTTGTGTTACAAGATCAGACTCCTTTTACCATGTTTTCAGAACATCGGATTTAAAGGTCTAAATACTAACCATTTTATTCAATTTATGAAAACTGAGTACTTGACAGATGAAAGACTTCTAACACAAGCTTAAGTCCTCAACACATGAATGCTGGCTTTAGCAACAGCAGAAAATTCATATGGGAAACATATGATTTACAGTGGGCAGGTAACGTGTAACGTAAATTGCAAGTGAATTCCAGAATAATTACAAGTTCTACCCAACTGAATGTCTCCCAAGGTGATGCTAAAGCTAACATTAACACAATTAATATCTTGGCACCATTTTTCCCCCTAAAATGATGATCTGGACTGATGTCCTTTGAAGGTGTCTTCTGGTTCTTCCTGACTAATGGTGACCATCTATAGACAGTGCACTGCAAAATTTGTTCAATAAACCTACAAAATCCACTTTAAATAAGATGTATTGCTTTAGTATAAAGTTACCTCTTCTTCATGTTCATCATCATCTTCAAACGTTCGCTTCAATGTAATTTCATTCTTGGATTCCAAAATTCTGCTTCTACCTAAACGCATATTCCGACCATAGTTTACATTATTCTGCTTCTGAAGAGTGGCAGTAAAAGTTTTCTGCTGCTGTGCCTGTTTCAAGAGCAGTAGCAATAAAGAGGGATATAATACAAATTTTGCCGCTGATGACTATACGCTGTGACATGAAAAACAGGTGGTGCCATTAAACACACATCAGCATAACTGCAAGATGTGTGTCCTCAGCCTACACCAATGACTCTGTCTTTAATCGATTTGGGATGATAAATGAGTTCAACAGCTAATTTCTGCATAATTTTTCCCTAAGGCCCAGAATACAATTTTAAAGGTAGAAAAAAAAAATCCGTAATTTTTCTGATCATAAATTGTAAACAGAGAATCGATATTTAAATGAAGCACAGTTAGCACAGAGCTTGCAGCTACTTGTTTAGTGTCTTCAGCTGAGCGTTAGTGAGCAGTCAGCTGCGAAGTCAAATGTATTATATTGTCTCTACTATTCAAAGAAATACAACAAGGTAGCATGGTATAATTTTGCCACTAATTTTCATTTATATAGTCAATGCTGCATTTTACAAGAGCCTTAGATGACAAAATGGAAACCCAGTTTGAACTCTGCTCAACAAAATGTCAAATGAAAAATTTGCTTGCTCTTCAAATAAATTTTAAAAGCACTAGCTGCTTTAAAGCTTGCCCAGCACCAGTGCTTTGAAGGGCAGATCATTTTGTGATCAAACAGGCAAGGGATCCAGCTGTTCCAGTCACCTCTTGGCTCTCACCTCAGTCCTCTGTATTAGTAGTACTTTAGAAAGAACTATGCAGTTACCTTAACACATCTCTTAGCCTTACTCATTTGTGACAGCCGGCCAGCTAAACTGCTCTCTGTTTTGCTGTAGTAGCTGCTGAGTTACAGACTGCCTAGGAGTTGACTAATCAGTGTTCCACAATTTTTCGCAACTTGAGATACAGAGAGTTTCTCCTTCCTTTCCCAGGGAAGAAACTACCTCATGTCTAGGACACAGACACATATTCAGCAAGAGAGTTTGATGCTACCTGGTGTCAAAAAGCTGCTTTCTGTGTTAGCCAGGGACCACTAGAATTGACAACTTCATGTCCAGGAGAAGAAATTATCCAAGATGTTAGCAAGCATTTCACAGCTTTCCATCTTTACTCAAAGGTTTATGTGATGACTATAATTCCTAGATAAACCTTCTGGGCTAACCTGAAATTATTGACACTGGTAAATTCAGTAGATTTTTTTTAACGCTGATCTTTTACTTTTTTATTATTTTTTTTTTTTTACACTGTTTTCAGGACTGAAGTCATCCTGTTAGGTCAGCTTACCTGCTTCATGGCAGTTTCCCCAATTCTGTCAGAATGCTTTCGAATACTCTCTAGGAAATCCTTGAGATCTGACATGGATATTTCTTTTATTTCTTCACGTAGTTTTGGCAGATTTTCTATCATTATCTGGCAAAACCGATATTGGCTAACTCTAGGAAGATAGAGATTTTCTAGCTGTTCCATCGTTTTTAAAGCAGAATAGTATCTACAAAGAGATTAAAATCAAATTACATAACTTCTTATAAAAATTTAATACAATACTTCATTTATCAAATGCAGGATATCAATATCATGCATGCAATCAACATACATCTAATTAAATTACTTTGTTCTTAGAAAAATTAAGAAACAAAAAGTCATCCATATAATGCTTTCGTGTAGGGAAAAAACAACAAACTGTCAGAATGACTCAATCAAGTCAAAATTTTAAGTAGGTTCCTATGGTATTAGCTGTTCTGATCAAGAGAGTGGTAACGCCACATGAAGCATCTAGCAGAATGGAGGCACTAAAGTCCTAACAATTATCTCCTCTTCTACATTGAATTTATTAGGGTTTTTTTATTAGTTCTTTTTGCTGAAATACAAACTGCCAACATTGCAATATGTGCACCAAACAAAAAAAAAAAAAAAACGGAGATCAGACTGAGTTAACTCGCTATTAGTTCCAACTCCTTCTTTCCACAAATACAGAGTAATATCGTTAGCTCAGTTTAGCTTTCCCTATTATAACCTCAGTTCCTTCGCCTTCCTGAAAATCCTACACAATCAGTGCTGGAAAATTATCAAAACATTTTGAAAGGGAAAAGCTGAATGTGAGGGAAGTCCCTTCAAATGTTCAAGAAAACCTGGAAAAGCATCCTTTCCAGACCTTTTGCTTCTGGATATTACTTTGTAACTATAGTGAGCAAACACTACTCACTGCTGCTGGCTCCTCTTCTGTAGACAAATAGTAATAAAATACTAGTACTATGATCCTAACTTGTTCCATTCTGAAATAAGCACATCATTTTGAATATTCGCAATCAAGACTTTTCCAAGCTAACAATTCAGCATAGCTGGAGGATGGGAAAAATCTCCTTTTATTCCAGAACACAACTGCTTTCAGGAGATGGCAAATAAAGAGGTTTCAAGTGTAAATTAGGAGCTTTTGTTTATTATATACTTGGTTTATATAAAATATACATAAGGTGACGGGAATGTTGCAGATAAGAAGGGGTCTGGGGGGTTTATGTGTGTGGGGTTTGTTTTTTTACATAGTAAATAACCAAGAGTGCCACATGGTGAGACTTCTGGGGAATAAAACCATAATAGCATCAAAATCATATGCAAGGTTTTTATTTAAATTACATGGATCAGCTTATCAGAACAAAGTTAGTTCATCTGGAAGGTTTCTGACTGCTGTCTCTAAGATCAGAATTAACATAATCCATTTTAAATCCATTCCAGTGTCCCTTACTAATTATATATATATATATATGGAGCTTGGGATCTTGCCCTTTTAACATCTGTTCTGATAAAGCTCTGAAGTCTTACAAATTTGAAGGTCATCTACAGGTCAGGATTTAAACTAAAACGTTTTGCATATCATTTCATGCAATAGTGTATTTGCATATTTTGCTTTAAAAACATTTCATGGATTTAACTCAGTTTTGAAGACTGACAACAATATTGGCTCCCACTATACACTACCAACCATATAAGGTAAAGAGTGCCTGTTTGGTTATAAACAAGTTAAAAAGTATCTTCAATGCTATTTTTTTTTTTATATATAAATATAGCAGTCTTCTGTCTACTCTCCCGAGCTAATCTTGTAAGAATATGTTGCCCAATGTAAAAATAATAATGCAAGTTTGAAACTGATGACACAAGTTTAAAACATCAATGGAAGTTTGCTGATAAGACTGTCCAGAACTGATCCAGCTTATCATCAGAACCAAAAAACTAGAAGATGGATTTTACTAACATCTCCGAATCGTAAAAATGGAAACTTCCAAAACCAGCAAGAAGCAGGACTGTAAAAAAATAAAACAAAACAACCCAGAAGATTAATATTACTGGTTTGTATCATCTTATTCTAAAATGGAGCCAGAGTTTTACAAAACGTGCAAGTCCCAGGCACAGAGTAGTCAAGTCTGTATTAGAGCTTGAAACATCGGCACAAAAAATCATAAAAAAAAGGAAGAAAGTGACCATTATTTCAGTGTACTTGAAGTATTAACTGTTTTAAATGACAGAGAGAATTTCTAAGATTTTTATCAGTAGTGTGTCGTTTGGAGGTGGTTAAAAGAAATACCATAACCAACTATAAAAGCCCCATCAAGTTAAACTAGAGCGGTCAAGAAACAATATAGGACAGGAGCAAGACGATCTCAAAGGCTGTGAATTTTACTGAAAATGATGTATTTGTATACAAGCCTTTTAAGTAAAGAAATGTACAGTCAGGTCTCAAAATCTCCTGTTGGAAAAAAAACAAAACATGAGAAGAGACAATATCCTTAAAATTCTCATTATATTTTAATTAAGGGAAGAAACTTAATTTAAGCTTCTTAAAGAAATTTAAAGAGATCTTGAAGATGATATATTGAAATTGCGATCAAAAAAATCTTTTCCCACAAGAACAACTACATATATGTTTTTAAATCTGGATGCCTAAACCTAATTTTTAAACTTCCCCAGCATACTAATTTTATTAGTTGCCCCAAAGGACCATGAACCGACATCAAGGCACTACTAAATCTGAAATGTCTTTAAAGTGTGTCAAAAGCTCAGTATTTCTGAAAATTCAATTAGAAGACTTGCCGTGTGAAAAAAAAAACAAGATCTGTGGAATACCTGCTTTAGATATAACGATGTGGTAGGAGATCTTTTAAAAATCAGAAATAATTGAACAAATAGGGTTGTGAGAACGGTGAAAAAGAAAGAAGCTTCAGTATCAAATATATATTTTGATGTTGGTTTTTTTTGCCAGATCCATTGTACTTCCAGGCAGTATTGATTTGCAGTTGGTAAAATCCAGTGCTTCATTTTGACATGGTTCCAAAACAATGCAAAAAAACAAAATCAAACCACAATCCATTTCATCTGTTCCAACATCTTTCCATCCAGACATAAGTAGAATCAAATTTATATACAAACTATGAAGTTTTCCTATTTGCATCCTTTATGTCCTAAGGTTTATCTGAATGCTTAAAAGGCTTATGCAGAGAAAGGCTGCATGACTAAGTGAGACTTAGTAACCTAAATAACTAGTCAACTGTCTTTCCCACAGTTCAGAAGAAAGCTTATAGTAAGGTCACAAAACAAACCCAAGTTTTTCAGGGCAAAAAGCTCACTCTGAAAGATCATACTCTTCCCTTAGTCCTTTCTGTAGATTCAAGAAGATTCAGCAACAACCTTAGCAGATTGATTTTTTAGATTATTTTCATGGTATGGCAGGTTTGGGGTTTTTTTTAACACTTGTGAAAGAAGACTTGTAAAACCACCAGTCCTAACAATTCCCAGTTATATCACAATCATTAGTAGCAGCTGGGAACTTTCTCCAGGGACACATCAAAATCCAGACTATAGGCCATGGTAACGTACAGGCCATGAAAACAGAGTTGTACAAGATGTGTAATGATCTTATCTCTGACTTAAAATTAAAGATCTAGGTAGTTCAGTCTAAACGCATAGCCCTCACTAGGTGTTTTGGAGAGCAGTGGAGAAATCACGCCTCTCCCTTGTGCTCCCTCAGCCAAGACTTTAAACCCTCCATACCTCTTTCAAGCCAACTGTGTCTGCTTAGAGCAGATTCTGCAGTTGCTTCCTCTCACAACTACAGTTCTTGTCAACTTGTATTATCCATGGCTCAGGAGACAGATAAATAGGATACAGAGCCTTTCACCTCTAGGTCATCAGTTCAAACGTAACTCATGTTCATATGGACCAAAAGTTGCTATCAATAGATGACTTTTTGGACTCCTCAGTCAATCTCCATTCCATCTAGATAAACCAGTATGTATTCCAGACCCAAAATCCTGCATTACCTTCACAGGCATCTGCCATAGAAAAAAGGACAGGGAATTCCAATCTTTATCCTAAAACAACTGTCCCCCCAAAATCTAGAATACCCACACTTCTGTCTTCAATTCATTTAAACATTAGAAATGCTAGTTCTATTCACAGTGCAAGACTGTAAGACAATAGAATAATGGAAACACATTTTAAATGGCTTTGTCCTTGCTATTGCTCAATCACGTCATGATAAAGGTCAGGATACACCTACTCTTTAGATTTATTGCTTGCTAAGCTACAAGGAAATCACCATTTGAACTACCTGCAAGTTCCATGGGACAGACTGTATTATAGGCAATCCTAAGTCTCAGGCAAAGCAGTAACTGTATTGTAGCTAATGAGAGAGATATCTGAGCTGGAGCAGTAGCCTGCAGCAGAGCCTAAACCTTCTGCACTCCATGTGATTTCAAGGTATGGTACATCAAAGCTGTGGCATCCCACCCCTCCCTTAGATCTTTTTATAGTATGACAATGACATGCCCAAACCCCTCAATTCAGTATATTGCCCTTTGACTTTTAAGACTTCCTGTCTGGCAACTCCTTCCACAGGAAAATTATCAGATATGAATCCCTTAAATAACAGAAATTTAGTTTTAGATTTAAAGAGCACTGATGATATCTCAGAAAGCACATGAACCATCACTGGACTGTACAAAAATACTAGTGAACATGGAGTCAAGGTGCTAATGGCCACCTGCAATTTTATCTCACTTAAGTAAGACATTAGGAACTATAACTTCCCTTGTAATTCTAGAAGTGGGATGCTGCTTGTCTTGCCTGACAGAGCAAGGGAATGGCAGAATGCAGTCCTCGATCCCAGTGTTTCCATATTTTCAACATAAACCACAGCACATCCTACAGCTCACCTTGCAGAAGGAAGTGGTAAGATTCAGCCAGCACATGCTGCAGTCTATTCTCTCACCAGAGTAGCAAGGAGAGTGGACTGTTGACATCCTTATCCTGAGCGGCTACAAGAGAACTGCAACAACTACCAGCTACTCTAAGCAGATGTCAAACCAATGCCCTGATCAGAGGTAACGCCGTATAAGAGTCAAACATAAGGTCTACCACACTGGTTCACATCTAACAAATTTTCATTGGGTAAGCGCCAGCATAGTGCCATAGCTCAAAGCTCTTCTATTTCTGCAGAAGACCTCTCAGACAGCACATGTGCACAGGTACCAGGTAGCACCTATACCACTGTTGAAGTGGCATTACATTTGCTGCAATACTGACTGAATTGATGTGTACAGTAGATCTGATGCATTTTGTACATGTCTGCACACAGGCTTTCAAGGTGATTTACTCACACACAGTGGCCATTGTCGAGGATTTTCAGATGTCCAGTGGTATGGGGCAGGAGGTGTTGGCTACCCAGACAACAGAAATCCAGAAAAACGGTCCAATAGTAAACCTAGATCACACAGTAGCCCTGTAGATACCTGACTATACATAGCTGGTTCCAAACAGAAAGACACAATGACAATGAGCACGAATCCAGCAAGGGAAGACACAAAGCAGTCGGTGTGACTGGGACTGTACAAAAAGTGGGCAGGAATGGAGGTGGCAGTGATGCTGCAGAAATCAGGAAGAAGAAAATAGCAACATGAGTATTCCCGGGGTGGGTGTGCACAAGGTGTACGGCAGTAGCAGCAGCTCCGGTGGGAGAGGATGACAGACAAGCTGTCATGGCGGGAGAACTGGGTATACTGGGATTACAGCAGCAGTGAGTGGCTCTCTGAGAAGATAGTAACATAGGAAGGGACCAACTGGTCACATATCAGTTAGAAACCATTATTATATAAATTTATTTTTAGTTATTGTTTTAATTTATTTTTAGTTATTGTTTGGGTTTTTTTTAACAAGACAAATTTGTCACAGAGTGACAAAACTACCAATTCACAACATATTTCCCACACTTCATTCTCATGGTTCCATGTACACAAAAGATTAGCAGAGAAATACCAGATAGGTCTAAAGGTACATGGAGTGAAATGTCCTTTTCTTGGATTATGGACTGGATTTAAATGCATCATGATAGATTAATCAGGTATTAGCGTACTCTGAAAGATCTTTACTCCCTATGAATCTTACTATTTTTGCTTCTTAAACTGTTTTAAGTATTAAGAAAATGCACTTTACTTCACATGTTGTAATCATAATTTCACTGTATGTCGTGCTTACTTAAGTAAACATTATGTTTCATAGCAATCACCAAGCTCCTACAAGTCTTTATATTTAACATTTGTTCACTTGCAGTGGCATTCTTGAAACACAGACAAGGTATTATGACCAGAAGACTACACATACCAAGCTACATTAGTGATTGCTATTCTATCAGTTTACTTAAAAATGTTATATATTACTAGTTAAAGTAGGTTCACTCACCTTTTTACATTCATCTGTTCTTTTAGTTTGCTGTACATTTCCAGCACTGCATAAAAACAAGCAGATTAGCATGTGGATCTTATTGTGGTTTCAGTTAACTAAAGAGGAAAATACATACTGTAAAAGACAAAATAAACTATAGAAAAGGATATGCTAAATTTACCTTATTTTATGCTTACTGTAACAGAAATGTGATAAAATCAGCAAAAAGAAATTCTAGAATGCAGCTTGGAAAGAAAAAAAGCAAATCTTAACAGCCTTTAAATAAAAAATAATTACAATTAAATAAACCATATAGATATAGATATATATAGATAGATATATCTCAAGTATTCATTTACTTACTACACACTGTAACTTTATTGGTATATACCAGTCTATGACCTGTCTTCATTAAATGGCAACAGTACCACCTACTGTACTTGTAACAGGTCAACAATGAGACCTTCCAAAGAAAATTCTCAAATCCGTTTTACACCAATATCAGAAATAGGATAAAACCCTTATAGAGCTGTGTGCAATCCTACAATATTACCTTTCTGAAACATCATTTAGAGCCCTTATGCTCTGTAAAAAGAAAAGTTTGTAATGACACAGAGCTAAAAGTGAAACATTGAAATAGAATCATTAGTATTTTCCCTAGAATTCAAACAGTAAAAAACATCCTCTTAAGCAATTAATTCATTATCATATTAAATAAAAATATTTTTATTTATTTAAAGCTGTATATGGCTACATTGTTTCTATCATTTATAACTGTCTCACTATCTTCTCACAAAGTGCCATAATTGATCTGCATCAAATACTGTAAAAGATACGGAACCTACACACCGACATTTTTTAAAACCCATTAATTTTTTTCTTAAACAGGATGTTACAGGACCACAGCTTAAAAAATAAAATTATTTTTCCATTTTGGCTATTGTGACTTACTTTATTTAGTTTCCTATCGTATTTAGCTATGGGTCACTCACCTGGAAGACACAACTGTAGTTTTTCCACAACTGTTGTAATATTCCGCTGTTGAACTCTACATCGGATGATTTCTTCTGTTTGGGCTATCACCTTAGAGATATTAAAAAAAAAAAAAAAAAAGAAAAAGAAAGAAAATCACAATTAAATTATGCAAATACATTTAATTTGCTACAAATATTCATAATGCCCATATAGGAAGCAACATTTTCTCACCTCTTTTCCAGAATCCTGAAGCCTTCGGTTGGTATCAGTAACTTGGACCTTAAAAATAATTTCACCTTTGTTAGACAAATATGCATATATTGCCCTGATGTGACTGCTCACCCTTGTAATCAGATCATGCTTCATGAGAAACTTAGAACAAAGAAATGCAAATTCAAATTAACTCTACAGCTTGAACTTGAACTTTTGATCGCAAAGGGTTTTTGTTAACTTCAATTACTTATGACAGTTCTTTCTAACAGATTCTGTGGCAAACTTATCAAATTTACTTGGGATTTTTGAACTTTCCTTGTTTCTGTAGGTCTGTCAAACAATTCAAATCATTGACCCAATTGACCACTGGTCCCTTTTTGATAACCTCAATGAGCTCTATGGGCCATTCATTGTCTGTAAGAAATGGTGATTGCATTTTATGGTAATTAAACATTCATACTTTGCTGAATGCAAACACTGGGTGGTTGATTAACATCAAACGTGGAAATCTCCAAACCACAGCAACATTTTAATGCTGCAGGTGCAGGCAAAGCTCGACCTCAGATTTTCCCACATAGTAAGTGACTCATTAGGTCATCATAATAAGGAAGCACATTCTAGTTTATTAAAAATCTCATTAATTTCTGAACAAAGATGCTCAATGACCTCATTGATGCTGTATTTGGTCTCTTGTTATCTGAATATCCTTTATATAATGCTCTTCTAATCATAACCTCTGGTGAACTATGCTCATTCTGTCTGGTGTGCATATTTTGCTCTCAAAAGTGTAAGGAGAGCTAAAAGGGACGGATCTCATAATTCACTATTCTGCATTCTGATTTGCGAGTAAATCTTAGTTCTCATTTCTAATGAAAACTACTAACTCCGCTTACTTGCCTACTCATTACACAAAGCAAAGAAAATTTATTTTTCTTGCGTGACTGCAGTATTTTTGTTTTTCTAAACGACATTTTTAAAAGTTTTCTATGTTCTGACATATAAATGCATGATTAGGAAAAGACTTTTGTAAGAAATTATCATTTCTTGTTCTTTACCTTCCAAGAAAGCTTTTAAAAAAAGCAAAATAAATTTGGTAACATTTTCTGAAAACATACATCTAAAAAAAATAAATAAATCTGAATTATACCTAACAAAATAGTCCACTTTGTAAACGTAAATTACTGGATCAGGCAACGTAACTCTCATCACAAATCCTAAATAATCAGCTTGAAAAAAACGTTGCAAACATCAGAGTGTATGTGATAATCACTAAATTCTTATTCTTCAGCAAAAGAAGTTCCTTCTTTTAAATTCAAAGACAATGATACATGAAACTCTGAAAAACTAGTTCCTTACCTTTAATTTTTCTGCATCAGCCCTAACTTTAAGAAGCTCTGTAATAGCATCCACAAAGCCCTGATGGTGAAAATTGCACATCTTTTCTATTTCCCTGTCATGGTTACGTATGCAGGCATCTAGTTTTTCCATAAACCTCTGATGTGCATTTGGTTGGTCATCATATACAGACCTGTTAAATACAAAGGAGAAAACCAAAGTTTATTTCTTACCCCAGTTAAAAATAGCATGCAAGGAATTTTATTGAAACGTCTCTCTTAAAAAGAAAATAAAAGCACGCAAACTTGATGTTACGGTGGCATCATTTGTGATCCACTCCATCAAAATCAGCACTAAAAGAAAGAGATGGCGCAAAACTGAGAACTGAACCCAGCCCTTATGGCATTAATCCAGGTGCTTAACCAGTTACATCATGGTTGACCTGAGCCTCACTGGTCTGTTATTTATGCCCTAATGCTCAAATACGGGTACAAAAGAATCGGTTTCTCCAACCACCTCAAATAGCATGGATCACTTTTCCATCAAATTCCACTCTCTGCTAAATATAAAGAAGTGCAAACATACAAAGTTGCTTTTCTGGTATTCCTACCACCAGAGTTACCCAACTAAACCAGGGTTGGATGCTTCCAATCAGAAGGATGGGTGCACCGCGCGGTAGCAGTCGATTCCCTGGCAGCAGGCAGTCCCCCTGCTCCCTACCCTCCCTTGCCCGTGCTCAACGCCTCCCAAAGCAAAACCATGACATGCACATGCCTAAGGCTGCTACCTCAATGGGACCTAACTTTCAGAAACAGCTAAAATCAGGTCTTTTGGTTTATTTTACTAACAGTTTGAATGGCACTTAGAAAACTCAAGCAGGAAATGTGACTCCTGGAAAAATTACCAGCGTAGCTTGTTGAGTTGCATCAGCTATAGAAATAGAAAGCAGTATGGAAAAATGCCCAAGTGTGAAAGTGAGCAAAGGAGATGGGGCAATTTAAAGCTTTAGACTTTAGCAGAGGAAGCAAGAAAAGAGGTAATAGAGAGAACTGTACTGGAAATCAAAAGTATGAAGTCTCCTAAGACAGGCAAGGCACAGGCATTTCCAAAGTTTGATTAATAACTTCATAGAGCAACAACAGTAAAGATGGGTAATTTTTGAAGCACCTTTTCAGATAGAATGAGAGTAGCAATACGAGGATGATACAGTCATACATATACAAACATGTTTGTACTGCAAACTACAAGCATTCAAAAAAATCAAATCAAAACCATTTAAATTGCCTTTTTTAGTCTCTAATTTCCTTAGGTAATTACAAAGCTTTCTCCAGAAATATGTAAGGAGAAGCTGCTGTAAAAAGCAAACCAAAAAGTAAAAATCTTAAGATGGGGGGGACGGAAAGGCTGAAGTTCCAGTGGTCTCAATGTTGCTTGTAGAAATACAGTATTACCTCAAGATCTAGGCATCACTGAGTCAAAGTCTCTAAAACTCTTGAGAGAAGTACTTTCCTCTCAGACTGCTCAGAGAAGTATGACTTCCCACATTCTTCCAGCTCTTCTTTTCTAACCAGACTGTTGGGCTCTGCCAAGATTTAGGGTCATCATAACCCCACTTAACAAACCTATACCTGAGTCTCTGACAAGGACTTGACCTTTCGAGAAAGAAAAGGCTATACAGGAGATTGAAAAGACTCTTGTAACCAGATTCTCCATCCTTTTTGAGTTCCTCTTCACCTTGGAGAAGCAAATGAAGTTAGAGAAATGAGAAAGATAATAAGCTGTCCTACATGCCAAAGGAAGGAAGCCAACTCCTCACAGCCTGCTTGCTATGACTACTTCCTCAGGGGAAATTCTATTCAATAAAATAATCCTGGAGTATTCCCCTTTTGCTTATGATAGGAAAATAAGACTATGGTACTGAAAGGCAGGCTCTTTCCTTCAAAGTGGACCAGGGGAAAAATATAGGACCGTCAATCCATTAAGTGGTTCACAAAGCGAAGAATACCCTTCAGTCTTCCCACCACTGCAGTTTGAAATGACAGTTAGAAGGACCAAATGTGTGACAGCCTCTCCTCCTGAGGTTCCTGTCACACTGCCTGAAAGAGACCTCTCAAGGCTGCCCAGGAAAACTGAGGCTTAAAGGGCTGTGGTGGAAGATCATGAGTGACCCACACCTGCCAGTGGGAAACACCTGCACCCAGAAGCTGGTGCTGGCTGGCTGAAGAAGCAGCAAACTGGCCTGAGAGGAAAGAAAGGTGCAAGACACATAGTCAGCATTTGAGTGAACTCTCATTAGGCAACCTAACATTCTGCATCTGAAGACACAGGGGGATGAATGTACACCACAGAACTGTTACCTGTAAAGAACTGGGGAAGAGAGGAGAAAAATTTCAACAACTGATGTTGTAGTACAAGTTTATTGCATGAGTGCTGCTCTGACTCTGTAAGAAAACAGTCAGAAATGTTGAAACCTACAGAGTAGATACAGAGGGACATCCACCTGTCTCCAGAGTACTGTTGCTGGAGAAGAAATAAAAATATTAGGAGGACCAGGGGCATCAGACAGTGCCTTCATAGATATTAGGCATGCTTGAGATTCTTCTGAAGCTGAGCTGGACTCACCATCTATAAAGCACTGGATGCTACAGAAAAAAACAACAACAAACAAAACAAGCAAACAAACAAAAAAAAAACAGAAAAAAAGTCCAATTTATTACTGCTTCCTGGAGCCTTTTATTTAAGGGTGGAAGGAGTCTTCAAGTTATAGGTCTCCTCCTGATGTTCTCAAAGGAAAGTGAGAAAGGAGTACCATTATCACAAAGACAGAAGAGTTCCATCCATCGCTGTGTACTCATAACTGTAATTTGTGTAACCTAAGTGTAAGTGAAAAGACTAGCAAAACACAGGAGACTAAATTTACCTAAAATGTGGAAAAGACTGAAAAACATGGTGCAAAAGGAGCTTCACGTTTGAGTTTATACTACCAAACTTCTTTGCTGGTAGCAATGCACTGTCTTCTTTGACTTATTTTAGGGTATCCAGTAGCTGGTTCAGCATGGCTGTCTTGATACTTTTTTATCTACTTCAAATCTGTCAACACTGGCAGACATGACATTAAAATACTGAGAGAGGAAAATAACTTACTATCAGAAGATTTCTCTTTAAAATGTTATCAAACAATGCCAGACAGTATAGCCAGAAATTCTGGAAGCACACAGGATGTAGCATAGGTAATACAGAATTCACTGCTATAAAAATCAGTCGTGGAGGTTATTTTTGTCACAGTATTAACGCTACTTATACTTCAGTTTAATTATAATAAAGTACTGGTTGATAATTCTCTGGGGTATTATCACAATATTTAATGCAAAACCATACAGGGAATAAATGCTTCAAATTGGGGAAGAAATCAGTACTGTGTACCTTGCGATGCACTGCCTTAGCCACAAGATTATCTTATTAAAATGACAGTTAACTATTTTATATTCTACATTGTACTATTTTCTGTAGGGATATTAATAAAATGGTGATCTGTGAACTAAAACAGTATTTTGACAGAGTTCCTCAAGATCACTAGTAGTATAAATTCCATATTAATTAAATATGTAAACAGCTCCATCTTGTGGGAACAAAACCAAATCAACCCTCTTAAGGACACTAGTAAAAAACCTCCTGAGACAAAACTCTTACCTTTAAAGAAATAACTCACCACAGTATTTAAAAGAAATTCACATTCTGTATAACAACTCTTTGATCTAGGTGAGAAGTAAGATAAATTAACCAAGTTTCCTTAAGACACTGTATTCTTAGGACACACTATGGGCGCTATTTCAGGGGCTTCAGAAGGAAATTTGACCTAAAGCGCTGGCCTTTTTTGGAAGTGTAGTCGAGAGAGATATGCCATCTCCAGCCATGGACAGAAATTAGGCTTTTTCTCAAAACTGCAAACACAACTGAGTCGCTGCACACCTGATCTACCTGTTAGATACATCACACATAGGATAGTACGATTTTTTTCTGAGAATGAAGCTTAGTTTCCATATATACATTTCAAAAATTACCTAGGCTTATCTAAATAAAGGAATTGCTATCTCTGAATAATTATCTAAAGGTGTACATTTCAACAGATTACGGCACTGCAAGCAATTTGGATAGCAATTCTGCACTTTTCAGAGGCAAACTGTCAGGCAGACAAATCATCATATTGCAAGATCTTGGAGAGAGATATACAGAATACTGAAAGTATCCTATAGCTAATTCTTTTAAATTGCAAAACAAAATTAACAGAATTTACAGCACAGACAAAGAGTTCTGCTGGGAAGAGAATGAGGAAAAGTAACCTTTCCAGATGCATTTATTCAGGAGATGACTATTACATGCAATTACATCTGCCCTAAAAATAGCTCTCTCACCTTAAGTTGCTTTACGTACATCAGTGGGAAGCGTCAAAAAAAGAGGCAAACACATCTAGGCCATCAAGAGAAATTTTACTTATGTAATACACAGTTCTTTCAATTTTTGTTTATATTTATATTATGTAATACACAGGTCTTTCCATTTCTGTTTATATTTATACACCTCTGAATGAAGAACCCCCAAGGATCGTCTTCAGCTCCTCTTTGTGGGCCCCTGAAGCACAGCTGGTGGTCTGAAATACAGCACAAACCTGAACTGAGCAACCCTGAACAAAATTATCAGTTTGCATTACAATTGCTTTCAACCTGCAATCTATATAGCTATAGGAACCTATACGTTTGATTCACACCATGAAACTCTGAAAAGCAACCTTTTTCTCAAAATGAGTCTTCAAATTGGAAAACAACACAACAAAAAAACAACCAAACCAACAGAAAATCACTGATGTTGGAGACAGAAACGTGTACTTAATTTTGACACCAAAAAAAAAAAAAAAAA
>VWZK01002665.1:79907-92734 GCA_013396935.1 Baryphthengus martii | reverse complement strand
AAAAAAAAAAAAAAGAAAAAATACACAACACATCATCTTAATCTTCAATCTGGAATGAGAGAACATTAACTTGTGTGACTAGTTAGACATCAGTACTACAAATCAGTGAGAGAGCACGTAGCATTTTCATTCCTAACTGATGGAGCAAGCAGGGCACCCATGAAGAGCACAAGCAGAGTTGAAGGATTTTTCTGGTAATGTGAAGCACATTATTTGTCTATATTTCCCAGAACTCTGTATATAGACAGAGCTAATTTTTTTTCTGACTCATCCCAACAACTGGACAATATGAGTCACATTAACGCCAGCCTAGGTAAATACAAGATTGTGCAGAAAGTGCTCAAAAGAAGCAATGTCAATTAGGAATTGTCAGAGACAGCTTAATCAAAAGGAGAAAGATGCCTCAGTCACTGGCTCAATTTTATTGCAATAGGGATATTTTTACCTTGATCTTTTCTTACCAGCTGGGATAGAAGGAGAGACACAAGCATAAACAGATTTGAATTCAGGTCTTAATCAAACATGAAGAAGAATCATCAGATATGTAATCATTCCCCAGTTGAAGAAAATCAAATGAGGTTACTTCATACCATAAAAAGCCTTCCTAATTAAAAAAAAAAAAAAACCAAACCTGAAATACAGTATTAAAAATATGTATTTAACAGGTGTTATTGACAATTTTTTTCATTTACATGCAAAAATCTGTTGAAGCACCAGAGGGCACCATCCTATGCACAAAAATACCAGGCACTGAGTAAGCAAAAAGGCTAATCTCCAGAGAGTCAAAATTGAGCCAAGAATCATAAAACCTAATCTGCCATGAATTCTAACTGACCCTTCACAAAATGATAATAATTTTAAAAATCAATTACCCTCAAAGCATCTGATCCATTCTATAATGACAACTCCATACATATATTATCACTCTAAGCCACTATCATAGATGTCTTCAGAAATGGTTCAGTACAGCTTCCAAAATATATTTCTGCTATCATTTCATATTAATATTTTCTGTGCATGCAACCAAGACACATGTTGTTGATTGCCTGAGTACAAATGGAATTAGAAGAGGATAAGCATTTCAGTAAGGAGGAGAGAAATAAAAAGTTACAGGCCAGAGAAAAAAAATCATAAACCCAGAAATTTATGTACTACATTGACCAGACTACTGGAAAGGTAGGCAAAGGAAGTGGACACAGACTAGTAAGCGTAGGAGAGGAGTCTAAAAATACTTTTTCAGAGTTCAGCAAACACCCTAAAATTGCTTTTTCCCTCCTCATCTCCAAGTCTCACAACTACGTCATCTTCCCACTAGAAAATGAGAATAATCAGAAACCTGAACACAACTTCCACTGTAACCTATTTGGTGGGAGTTTAACGTGGAAAATTGAATTGCAAGAGAAATCAGAACGAGAACTAAAGCAATTTTTTATAAAGCAATTGTTTATAGCTATGGCAATAGCTATAACTTTTCAATGGTAAGCAGAACTGCTCAGGTACTTGGGCTTCAGGCAAAAGTGAACCTGAAGAGTTTTCCTATCAAGAATAAAAGCTCCTCACCTTCATAAGAAAATAATGATTCAGAATATAATATAAATTCCTGGTTGGTGATAAATAACTCTGTTAATTAAAAATCAGTACTGAAACAGTCTATTAGATATCGAAAAAACCTTTTGGATTTAAAAAAAAAATAAAAATCTATTTCTTGAAGGTTTTGGGAGTTTGTTTTTCATGTGTGGGTTTGTTTTTTTAAAAAGGGCAATGATTTTAAATTGCAACCCATATTCAGGAGAAACATCTCTGAGCTTATGTAGTATTACTGTAAATTTTTAGAGTGAACAGTTCTCTTCTTAGTAATCATTTATAACAATAGGCTCTAATGGCAGCAAAGACTCTGAAACCAGATCATCTAGTTAAAAAACAGCAAAAGAGCCATGCAAGAAAATAGAGACAAAAATATCGATCTTCTTACAAGTCAAAGTAGCTCTTTGACAATGACTTGCCACCTTCCACCATTTTCGCACACTCTGTTTTGTCCCATTTCTGGGACAAATTGCAGGTTCCCCACCCCTGCCCACACTGCCACAAAGTCTTTCACTTCCTGATTACACAAGACACGCGAAGCAATTAAAAACTACATACACGCATTCCCTTCAGGGTATTGACAACCACTTTGTAAGTGCCAATCAGCTCCATCGCCATGAATGCTGTGATGATGATGGTATTTACATGTAGCTGCACAACAGCTCTACAAGTTTGACATAACATAAACCTGACCATGCAACTTCTGAGCTGCAAGGGATGTGAGAGATAAAGACTCATTTGTAGAGCTCCAGACTTAGCACTGTGGGGGAAAAAAAAATTTTTGACTGATCACTTTCATCAGTTAAACCAAGTCACAAAAAATCCCCTCGGACATACAATTTTCATTTCATTTCTCAAAGGAATACTTAAAACACACACAGATGAATAAACTAACTCTCAAATGAAGAAATTGTGCTTGTGGGAAACCGTAAGTTTAGAATTTATTAATTTATATGACTTTATATCTTGTTACAAAGTCAATTTTGTATTGAGGCTAGAGATGCTCTCAAATAGATCCCATACACATACAACAAGTGGATCAGTAGATGTTTGACCTCTCCTTCCATTTCTCATTTGGTTTTTAAAAAAGACAGATAAAAATTAAAGTTATAAAATAAAATAATATTTACAATTCAAATTCACATGATGAGTTCAGTAGGATCAATGCAAGCACAAAACACTGACCACGCAAAGTAAGAGTCTGCCCTTAAAACAGAGCTGTCATTGTGACTATAACCACGGCATCCCCTAACCACGATACTGTATCACACGCTCGGTTTAAGCTTCAATTTCACAGGAAACACCGCAGAAATTTCCTTTGTCTTACAGTATACAAAGATATTTTCTGTTTACGGCAAACTTTGTAGGGATTTTTCCATGGAGTAATTTCATATAGGTTGTTGCATACACCCTAAAAAGCTTTATAAAATAATGTCCAGGTGTTTCCTGTAATTCAACTGGAGTAATGGTAATAAGCACTTTTTTTAAAACCCGGGCAGCCTTTCTACGCCAAGTGCTACCGAGGGTCCAGTTCTACCATCCTTATTCATAACTATATCTCACCACTCTATTTAAAAGATCGCATTCCATGCCAGACCAACGCAGAACTCAAACTATGGTCTAATCAGAGAAAAGATTTTATTAATCTTAGTTTAGCTGCTACGCTTTCCTTGCCTGGTTTTCCTGGATGTGCAATTTCTGTGAATTGTTCTAACTAATAGTATCCTGTTTCTATGAGCAGGAAAGGGCTGAGTACAGTTTGTTAGTTAACATTACTTCCTATAAGCAGGGTCCATATTCTGTAGTAGCAGCACTCCAGCAGTCATTGTTCCTGTTGGATAAGCAATGGATCACACTGACGGCTGTTAATGGACATCCTCTGCAGCGATAATCAGTACACCCAGATTTGCAATAGACTTCCTCCTTCCTGTTTTTACACGGCTGACCAAGGAGATGCCTCTTCCTGAGAAGCCTTTGTGCGGGTTACTGATGTATGAAGCAAGAAACTGAAAAACAAGTGCTGCGCTACTATTTCCCCCCCCCCCACTTTGTGTTGTAACAGCAGATAAAAAAGGACAGCAATGAAAACGCCAGCTTCGCTCACTCTGGTACCAGCTATCGCCACATATCAAAGTGCCAAGTTTGGCCATCTGGCTTCACATATCTGAACAGATACAGTTGGAATCTGTGATTTCACAGAAAATAAAAGTAAGAAACTGAGGTCCATATAGTAGTATTCTTATCTTCCCTTAATATTTCCACAGATTGTAACATAAATTGTTCCATTTTAGGAGCAAAAGATTATTCTATAAATGAAAATGTGAGCTTCTAAGTTATTTTTAAAGATTTGATTAGATTTCTGTGATATGGCCCAGAAACAATTAGGCACCCGTTACAACCTACAGCTATCTCTCTTCTTTATTTGAGGTGCTTTAGACATAATCTTCAAGATAAATATGTACCAATAGTTTTGGTAGAACCTTCGTGAGACATACAAAATAGAACAGAAAATTTAGTGTCACAAATGGTATTTCAAACCTATTGAAATAAGACAACACTACATACATAAATGCATTATTTATATATATGCGCGTATATATTATTTGTAATAATATATATTATTAGAAAAATCATTACGTTCCAGATTAAACAAAATATCCAATTTAAAAGTTTTTAAAATCAATTGGACTAAGAATGTATTCTATGATCAATACAGATCAAACCAGATAATTCTTTGATGTGTCACATTCCTCTGCAAACACATAATCAAAGCATTTACCTCCCAATCATTTTATGTCATTAATTTTTGTATTTCTCTCACGCAAATCAACAGCCTGTACTATATATCCTTTCCACATGCACGTTTCCCAGGATCACTGAGGAAAATTAAAGATGATTTTAAAAAAAAAAAAAGTCTATTTCTAATTCAAAAGCCCAACTAAAACTAACTCGCAGCATTAGGAAAGAGTGTTGGAAGCAACTAACAGTGTTGAAGCAGCTGACTTCTACTGCTTTTTGTTACCTTACTCCAGTCCTCTGCCTACTGGATATACAGACCAAGCGTTCGTGTCTCAGGGAAAGGTGACACTCCAGCGTGTCACAGAAACTTCACATTTCAAGAGGAGGTAGCTGGCACTGGCCACCTGATTACAGTTTCCTAAGTTTATGAAACAATCAGAACAACCATACAGTATAAACCAGTACCAGCTACATTATATTTATACTGAAATTAACTAAAACCAAAACTCGGACAAAAATGTTGCCTTGCTGAAACCAAGGGGTAGAGATCATTTAAAGTCACTCCATGCGCAAGGAAGTCTGCAAACTGTGAAAGTCCCGGGGAATGCTGCTACCAACAGAAACAGAAGTAGGCGATGCTTGAAAGTTTAAACGCTTCTTTTCGCAGTTGAAATGGCTCAAAAGAATCCCCCTCCGTACACATACTACAGTATAAGCATTATTCATTTTATATTACTCTGATTCATGGGAGAATTAAGTTACAGTCATTGCGGTTTTGCGGGATGAGCTCGAGAGTCAAACACACATACTCATAGAGTTATCGTGAATGCTCTAACTTTATTGCCAAGCGTGTGCAAAATTTTTTATACCTGTGCTTGTCATTAAAGTGTATGTTTATTATTGGTTAATACACACAAAGGAATATTACTTGATTGGTCATTAAAAGGAATACTTGATTGGTTATTAGAAAAGTATTAGGCACTTCTTGATTGGTTACTTTAGCTCTGGGCAACTAGTGATTACAGCCAACTAATAACAGCAAGATGCAGCACATTCCTTAAAATAATGAGTGTCCATTCTTATCGCGTCGTCCTTGAAGTAAGCCAAGTTCTTCTTGCTCTTGTTTATCCACTGCCAGGAAAATTCCATCTTGCTCCTTCGCATCCCCCATTCGCCACCTGTACCATTGCAAANCCCCTCCGTACACATACCAAACGTGTCCGCCGACTCGTGCCCTTGGTCACGTAGCCAGTCTTTCACTAGATTTTCCTCCACACGGTTTTGCAAGTGAATGACTTTGAGACATAGCAAAAATCCCACCCAGTATAACAGCTGAACACCTTTCTCATGCTCTATAATAAAAAATAAAATTAAAATAATATAATAAAATAAAATAGTCCCAGTCCTCTCTGCGGGTCCCTAGTGCAGAACTGTTGAAAGACATCTTTTAGGTCCTCTCTGTCAAACTCCAAGTCTTTCCATCAAGGCTGATACACTTTAAAACCTGCTTCTTTCCTTCTTAATATATCTGTCAGTGATTAAGTTCCCTACTAGTTTGGTATTACTGGCAAAGGTTGAGGTACAGGAAGGGCTTCAGCCAGGCTCCAGGAGATTGTTAACTCCTTCCTGGATAGGACATAATTTGTCAGACACACAATTCCTTAGTAGACATGGCCAAGATGAGGAAGAGACATGCTGTTGAGCACACTTTTAAACTGAACATCAAATTGAACACAATGTCATTGTTATACCAAGGTCTGTGGTGACGGGGATTAGGTTTGGGCATTTCAACCACCACCAGATAATAGCGAGAAACACTGGCAACAGTTAGAATGAGTTAGTTCTTAATAGTTTATTACAACCCATATAAATAGTTTCCTATTTGCAAACCCATTCCTGGCTTTATCTTAGAAGCATTATTCAAGAAATATCCATCTGTATAGATTTTTATGAGCTCATTTAGTAATATAATCCATAAAATTCAACATGACAAAACTTGTTTAACTGCAGATGGTGTAATTTCAACCTGGTATGTGCAAATGCTTTAGAACTTACAGGTCAAAACCAGGCTTATATTTAATTGAATTATACTAAGGCTCCCAAGGTAGACAACTGTTCCGAGGAAACTGTAAAGTCTCAGAGTAATGGTTCAGCGACGCACACAGAAAGCACAGTGTATGCTGGTGGCTTCCAAAAAAGTCTGCGAGAAAGTATCCATGCGACTGGCATTTGTGAAGGATGTAAAACTACGCATTTCCTATGCATATGGCAGGTCCGAAATCTGGGTCAACAGGCACTAAATAAAATCAGCTTGAGGAATAAGTCGATGAAGAAATGACATGAATAACAATTGACTTTCCTGAAGTCAACCGATGTAACAATGAATAAACCACTCAGATGATGAGGAGGCTAAATGTAGGTAAGACACAATGGTACCAACTGCATGAACCACCTCTCAAGTACACTATTCAGGGTTTCTCAGCAGATGATCCCTCCATCTAAAAAGCTTTAATGTATTTTGAAATGCATTTCCTAAACAAGAGAACAATTTCAAGCTCTTCAGGATCGCTTGTGAAACTGGAGAGTGCTATTTCAGATATTATTCACATAGGTTACTGGTTAGGTTAAAGCTTCACTTGGCAGTTGCCCATTTGCAAAACACTGCAAAAAACGGAGCCAGAAGCTGATGCATGAACACTTAAAAAGATCAAGATAACCTGATTTGCAGACGCATACTTCATGACAAACTTAATCAGCATTGAAGCTAAAGATTTTTTGAACAACAGAAAAATGTAGTGCAGATATGATTATCCACAGTTTCAGACTTTATGCAGAAGGACTATGTTTAAACTTGCAGCTATGGAAGCAGACCTTCACCTTCTTCTAAAATATTTTTTTGCCACCAACGGCAAATCTGACTAAAATACCAGGCTAGCCTACAGAAAAAATCAGAACTATGGTTCTGCCACCAAATACACAAATGCCAGATTAATCAGTCCACAGCATGCACTCCTCTTATGCTCTTTTGAGTCTATGTAATGGACCCAGCTATAGAACAAATATTGCTCCTTTATAGCAAAATACTTGGTGACAGACCTGCTCCCACGGCCAGATGCTTTATCTGACTCTTGTCTTTCAACACTTGGAATATCATCAAATCCTGCATCAAGTAAAAAAGCCTGCCACTGACACTACAAGCTAGCCACCAGTTTTTCTGGATACACTGTTCTCAACTGGCAGACTATTCTCCTTGTTCTATAGCACATTAGTTGCAAAATAGGAGTTAGCTATCATGATAGACAGATATATAAATATACATTGAAGTACACTCTGTGACCTGACTCAAAAGAGACCAGAAGGAATTTCTAGGTCCTTTGGGCTACTTTGTAACTTACGGTTAAAAGGGAACCAGGAACCAAACAGGTTAACTCAAAAACTGAGCAGACCTTGAAGACAGACCATTAGGGAAGACACAGACCACTGATTTTTCAAACCGTAACAGTAGCTTACAATATTGTAAAATGCTATCATATTATTTGAAATTTAAATACGTGATCAAACCAAATCTGATTCAAAGCACTGGCTGATGATCTCAGAGTTCTCTTATATTTGTTCCATATTTAAAACAAGAGTAAGCTACAGACAAAAATGTGAATTGCTGGCTCACAATCCAAAACCAAAATAATGAAAACACAGAAAAAATGTCTTTAGACAATCATACCTGGCAAGTCAGACCACAGGGCAAAAATGAGAGCAATCACATTTTGTCACTGGATAACCACATCACAAATCCCAACAGCCCATAGGCAAGTGCTCAGTAAAAATATTTCCCAGCCTGCGACTGTTAATGCTGCATTATCTTCCCACACCGAGAGAAGTCGTTCATACTGCCTATGCTACTGCTTACCAGCTATTCCATTAAAGATAAGGAATCACATAACTAAATCATGCCTGCTAGTAGTAATAGCGTATACTTTCAGTAAAACAAGCCACATGGAGGTTTCAGAGCGTCCCATCATACTCAGAGGGTATTTTAGGTACTTTGTTCACTTGGCTTTGGACAAGTCTCCTCAATGGATACAGAAATATCTCCAGAATACAAATTATGGTTCCCAGTCTTTGCAAAGCACCTGCAGTTGCGAAGTATATCACAACCCAATAAAAGCAGCAGAATTAGACTCTCACTCTGTATTTCTACCTCCAAATTTTCTTAGAAACCTTGATCAGGAAAGGGCAAAACAGTCTTGCTACCTTTGTTTCCTTTGTATTGCTCTAACGATGGCCTTACTGAAGTATGTCTTTTAACTTCAGCTTTTCTGTAAAACAAGGACAGAAATTCAGGATGAACAGTTAATCAATCGCTCCTCAACACTTCACCCATATTCATTTACGAGGCTCACAACAAATCTACATCCTACTTCCAAACTCTGTTTAACCTAAATGAGAAAAAAGTAGCACCATGCAGAAGCAGTTTTGTTGTGCAGCTCAGCGGCTCAGTGCTGCTTTTACCAGTGCGTCTCAGTCCTAGGTGAGTGGAAGGTCAGCGCAGCACGCTGCAGCATCAGACAGAAATGCAGCAACCAAACAGCTCATCCATGTGATGCCCTCAGTCAGAGACACCATGCCACCCAGATATCTTCATAGGAAGCCCTCTGATAACTGCAAATAAGTTTCACAGCCAGTGCAACTTACAGCAGCCTAGAAGATGCTCTAACGTCTACCAGGCGACAACTTGGTGATGACAGATTTCAGGAGCAGAAGTACAGAGAAGCTGCTTAAAAGCCTCTTTACGCTGACTTTCGAGGAGCACTTTCTGAGCTGCGATTGTGGGTCAAAGCCACACAGAACAGTGCACTTCCTTACCATTCACCCTAGCTAGAAAATTGCCATTGTCGACTCCTCCATAATTTTTAAGTTTTATTTTATTTTGATATTATTTGTTTAGTCAACTGATCGTGGCCATGGAAGTACTCCTCTGACAGGCTATGCATGGGAATCACTGAACACCACAGCCTCTGCAAAGCTCATGAGATTAAGTGTTCAGAAGAAGTCCACCATATGCTTATGCAATAAGCAAGTTCAAGAATTAAAGAGTTAATTTATTTATTTCTAAAAAAAGAGCTTTTAAATATCACACCTTGCCACAAGCTCGAGAGACTCCTAAGTGTAGCACATCAGGACACTAGCAGAACATCTTCCGCTCTGTTGAGCTCCACTTTGATGTAATCGACCAACATAAAACTAACTTGCCAGAAGATAATGTCAATTATTTTCTTCTGACTATAATTCATCTTACAAATTACCTTGGCATGTTCAACAGAGTATTCAAGAATTGTGAAGACACTCTTAGAAACTGAATTGAAATTTTGCTAATTTGTATTTATACAGAGTAGAGTGAAGACCTGAAAGCTTTTTGTTATTAGTTGCTGGTTTTTTTGGAGGGGGATAAGGAAATTACTTTTCTTTCTTTCCCCCCTCCCCCTTCTCCTTTAAAAAGATTAGATATGCACTGACAATTCTCCCTGGTTTTGCAAAGCTCAACAGTATGTGTATGACATGAATTACAAGTTATTAACATATTATATAAAAACGTGAGACTGATGAGTCTTAACAGGTGTTGTCGTTACTCTCATTTAGTTAGTCATTAAAGCTAGAAAGATGTTGATAAAAGTTTTGCGGAGTCTGCTGAAAAAAAAATTAATCGTGGCCTTCTATATACACAGTCTAACTATTTAATGAAAGGCATCTTACACAGTTGATTTAAGTCTCATTTATAATGATTCAGTGTGTCACTAAATTTAGAGATGTAAGTTAAATAACAGCAGTTTAAAAAGAAAAAAAAAAAATCAATAAATTCAACCACTTGGAATTAAAAAAGAAAATTAATTTAATCAAACAGAATCTCTCCATTTTATATTTCTGAGATGCAGAGCAATCCTTAGGAGCTAACTTACTCTCCTAAATAGTAAATAACCCCAATTGTACTATCTGGACCTTGATTCCTCCTGAAAAGATCCTGCATTTCACATTCCTATACATGGGTGGACCTCAGCACTACAAAAATCGATTGCAGGATCAGTCAGCCTGCTGCTCTTTATCTGTAAATTGCACACAAAACCATCATATATCAATGTATGCTATTATTTTTTATATCATACACACAAGTGCTGCCGCTCTGCTAGCAGGGAAGGCAACAGCAGCCTGGCAGAGACTGCTGTGCCAAACGAGCAAACAAAACACTGAAGAAAAACAAGAGCAGAAACGGGTTTCCATGGAATCTACATACAGCCCACAAAAAAAAAAATTAAAAAAAAATGACACTTCCTTTGTGAAACATGGATGCATTAGGATATTAAGATCTTGATATGAACAATTAAGAATAAGTCAGATCTTGCATATCCTACGATCGTCAGCATTTAGTATTACCTCATGCTACTTATCGAACCGCTCACCTCAAACCTGTTCTTTTGTTCTGCTATTTAAGCAGGTTTGTTGGTACTTTATGTCATGTCACAATGCTGTAAATATTCTGTCAGCATTACAGACCACAGGTTAGAAAAATAACCCATTTCATGTAATGAAATGAATGTAATTTCAGTCATTACGTGAGACAACCGGCATCAGTAGCTTCCACAACTGGAGATTGATGGATTACTTTATGTTATAGCCTTATGCAACTGCATATAGAATTACTCAATTCATTTCTCAGATTTATATTCTTTAGCAAGTAAAACCTAGATCTTGTGCAGGGAACAATATACCATTTTGCGTTCATGCTTTTGTTCATTGAAACAGATCTTGAAAATGGATGTGGGATTTTAGACTTTTCAGTTTTACAGAGCAATTCACAGACTTTAACAGGCATAGCTGAACAGATAGCTACAGTTTCGATTTTAAACAGTGCTGTTCTTATAAAGTAGCACTATATTTCTCTGATGTTGGCTGGACTTCTTTCAGAAACATGCACCCGTTCTTTAGCTTCATTTTTTTGGTTTGTAAGCAAACACTAGAGTTTAAATCCCTTCCCCAACCACACCTGTGGTTCACAAATATGCCTTCTTCCACTGTGCAGCCTGACTCTCTGTATGTCCTTTACATAGGTTTCTCTACCTATGTAAAGCTTTACATAGGTAAGCTCTATAGTGCAGATGGTGGCGAAACTGCAATTATATTTAATATTTTGTTGCTAAGTTTTGTATTTTGGTGTGCTTTCTGCAGACATCAGCTCCAACCTGCCTGGGCTTGTTAGCTGAAATGTGGCTAAACTGCCCCCAGGGACAAGTTGGAAAAGCTCAGTTCCAAAAGTATCTCAACCACTTTCTCTCAAACTGAGCTATAAATTCTCACAGGTGAAGGTCCTTGTGATGCTCAGCTTCGACACCTCCACACTCTGTTCCCAATACTGGCTGTGCTTAACGAACAAGAAAGGGAGAGTAGAGTGCAGTTTGCTCTGTCTGAGCTGGCCTCCAAGATCAGGCTGAACCAACAAGTAATCGCTGGGTGATGTCTGGGCCACCCCACCACACTCCTTATTTGAGCACTTTGAGGACCAATTAGCCCCAGCCTCACACAAATGCCCAGACTGCCACCTCCCACACAGCCCTGGGCACTGGAAGACGCACTTCAGACACGCACAGCCAACTACGAAACCATTTGCTGTGAAGTGGGAAATTACCCATTTCACATGCGACATATATTTCTCTTCCATCAGTTCTTGGCACTGGGTTGCCCATTCACATACCCCATGTTTGCCCCTTCCTGGCCCTGCCCACACTCTCCAGCAGGAACCATTACCCTTTTCCAGGGAAAGCCAGCAGTGCCCTGCAACATGCTGCCACACAAACTGCCTATTCTAGTTCCCTGCAAACAGGCTCTCTATCTTCCCAAAGAGGTAACATGCAAATTCCAAGTTGCCTCTCCCCGGTTTGGCTAGCACCTGCGTTTTTTGACTTCTTTCAGACATCTCTAAACAGGGAAGCATCAGCACAGCTCCAGGATGAACATCTCCTTTTCCCTTGTGCCTCCTTCATACCCCAGTTCACTCCCTTCAGGCCCTGTCCTCCTCTCCCCAGCTCAAACTGAAGGGTGCTGACATGTTCCTAACAGGAAAGATTAACCAAAAGCCTTTCTGCAACATGCAGGCTATGTCATTTGGCAGTATGTGAAACTGGAGGGAAAAAGAAGAAGAGGAAAAAAAAAAAAAATCAAACATTGAAGCCACAGCATTTCAGAAATACTCTGAACACTGTCACATTTCCAGAAGGAACCTCACAGGAGCAGGAGATTTCAGGCTGCATTAGGAAAGGCCGCATATAGAGGAGCTCTCCCAATTACTTACGCAAACACCCACCCACAATACGGCTTCGGTCCCGTTCTCAGCACAAACCCGAAGGTTATCGGCGCACCCCAGTCAGATGCCGCACGTTCAAGCGCAAGGCAGGAAACCTCCCTGCCCCGGCGACGGAGAGGCCGGCACCGGGTCGCGGCGGAGCGCCCCCAGCCCG
>VWZK01002665.1:39905-79691 GCA_013396935.1 Baryphthengus martii | reverse complement strand
GCGGGGGGCGCTGGGGGAGCCCGGCAAAGGCCTTCCGTACCCTGGGCATCGCCGGGCGCTAGTGCCTGATAGAAACCGCGGGCAGCTACCTCTGCCTGGCCGCACCCGCCCTGCGCCGCTCAGCGCCCTGAAGCCGGCCCTTGTCCCGGCTACGCTGCGGCAGAGCAGCTGCCCTTTCCGCGCCCCGGGGCACCGCGCTGCAGGGACGCCTTGAAGGCTTGTCGGGTCAAAGGCGGCCTCTTTCTCTGGACTAGTTCTGTTTTGTTTCTTGGGGTATTTATGTATTTTTTTAAATATTTATTTGTTTTCTTTTGCTTTTCACTGCTCCCGCTAATGGACGGGCAGGCGGTGCTGGTCCCAGCGGGTGGGAGGCGCGGATGGACCCCTATCGCGGAGGTTCTGCTGGGGTTTCAGCGTTCAAGTTCGGTCACTGACTTGTTTCCTTCCCTCCTTTCTTTAGGCCATAGAAATTTGAGGGGTCGGGGTAAAAACAGAACAACCAAAAGATGCGGTTTTTTGTGCATTGGGTTGCTGTGTTTCGCTAGAACTGGCACATTGTTTCCTAGTGCCTTCGAGCATGCGTACAGCAAAGCTTCGATTTTCAATGAAAGAGGAATAGCCCATTTTCTATTTAAATTATACACTTTGTGGTTTGTGGCTAAAGATGAGCTAGTCCTTGGGTTTTGCATGCTCAGGAGACAGGATACACCTGCATTCTGCGCAGTTATCTGTACACAAGTAAGAAGCCAACGTGAAGAAATAGGCCTGAAGCGTCAAACTTTTCCAGTGAAGAACTGACAGCAGTTTACAACTGTGAGTATATCAAAGTCTGGACACCAGTCAGCTACAATTGCGTTTGGCACCCTTCCAGTTATCGTAATCAAACTTACCATCTTTCCTGCCCTGGTGCAACTACACAGTAGTTAATAAATGGCACCAAAAGCTTTGCACATCTTGTCTATGCTTTATCATATTCGGTGTTGACTCAGATGAATTTATTCATGACACCTGCTAAATCACCAATGTAGACAAGCGCCTACAAAGTGCATGCTGCAGAAACAAAATAGGGAAAAACCTACATGCTACCACTGCAGTAGTATTTCCTTCAAGAAATCACTCAACTGCAGTAACAGTCTTCCAAAGTTCCTTCCCCCCCAATCACCAAATCACTGAAAAGATTGACACATTTTTCTGGGTAAATTAAATTTTCTTTCTTTAGCCTGATAGTCACTGTAACCTGATACCTACCGTGTCAGTCAGGCTATTTTTAAAACTCTTCTACAGATACTGACCGTATAATTGGGCACATAACATCATGATCTTTTTATGTGTTACTTTTTTGTAGGGATAAACATGCAGAGGAAGTTTTTTTCAGTTGCACTCTTACCATTAAACAGTTTACATAAGCTGTAAATGAAAAAAATATATTAAATTCTTCAGGTATTTAGGAATATAACTACTTACAGATTTTACTGTTGATATCGTTCATGATTTAAAAAAAAAAAACAAGAACAAATTTACATTTATTAAAACTCTAAGAATAGGAAGCAATTAATTCTTTAAAAATGTAGCTGTTAACATCAAACTAAAAACACTGTTACACAAAGGAGCAAATTTTGCCTTGTTTTCATGTTTAAGAGTAATTTCTTTCTTCACGGAATCTGCAGCCAGCCTTCAGCTTTGTCCTGGTGAAAAGAGCGAGCTGAGTAGGTGACCTTGGTCTGTATTTTTTCATTTAGGGCCAATCACATTGAATTGAACTTTCCTGTAAATTTCAGGGTCAGGAAAACAAGAGTTTCTAAGTTTCAGTTTTCTGATTGAAAGAACAGCTACAGAATGGAACAAATAAATCATAAGGAATAAAATATTATCTAAAAGACGCATACCTTAGAGTAGTTCCAAGAGGCAGCTCAAAGGACTGGATTTCAGCAAGGACATTTTCATATATCTGATCTTTGTTTTCTTCTAGATACAGTTCTGACAGATTTGACTTGCATTTCCTTGCCATAGATTAGCATTAAACTAGTCTAACTTTAGGAGAGGACTTTATTCTGATTATTGTCGTTGACTAAGTGACTCTGTAGTCAGCAAAACCAGGCATGAAAAAACCAGATCCTGCGCTAACCTCGTGACTCCTGAGGACTTTGTGTCCAAGAATGGTGCACAGCTGCTGTTTTCCTGTCTCTGTTGGTAACATTTGCCTCGTATGCAGTACCCAAGCCTACACAGTCCTTCTTTTTTTTTTCTGTGTGTGTCCAATTTATTTATCTTAGCAGGAAATTTACTGGCAAAAACAATGTTTTTACATCTTTGTAGTAGTTAATCAGTAATAAATATTAAGCCTGAAATTTAGTCAGTTTGAAAACACAAGTTTGAAGTAATTTCAGACACTAGACAATGCCCAGTTTTTCTGTTAAGTTTTATGAGATTAAAAATATTTTTTTTTTAAAATACTGTATTTTTTGTTTTGCTGTATGAAAAGAATGCACACACAAGAAATTAGCTGCATTTATGAAGCAGGTTTGTGGACTTTGTAAAGGAGACTGGAAAAGCAGATAAACTTTTTTCCCTTTTCAGCATTAGTAGATGCTACTTAGAGTGAAAAAAATGCTCTGGGATAACTGTGTTTTTTATATGAGTGTGCAATAAACAAAACGATTAGCAATTCATTACCTGCATGGAAGAAAAAGAAAATGGATAAACTTCTGCAAATGTTGAGAGCAGTGCTGCTGTCAAAGTCATTGTCATTATGATGATGGCAAAGAAAATACTTTGCACAATTGCCACCAATTACTTTAATTTCAGGCAGTTATTTCAAACATGAGACTGGAGTTCTAGATCTCTCAATTTAAACAATTTTTTAGAAACTTAATTTAGTATTATGTGGCATTATCAATCTTAACTCTATTTGGTTATTTTGGGTATTTCAAAGGTTTGAATCAAAATTTGACTCCTATCTCAGTACTGCTCCTGACAGAATAGATGAGAGTCTTGACGCTCATGCTGTAGTCAGCAGTTAAATGCAGAAAACCAGAAATTACTCATTTGTGGCCAGAGTGATATATTGTTTATTCACTTCTTCGTGCCCAGAAGGAACATTGATGAGATGAGTTTACTTCAGTAGCAGTGCTAAAGGCTACAGTGAGTTACACACGTACCAAACCATAGCATGTTCCCTTGAGCAATCTGCTTTAATCACCTCTTTATTTTTAAACCAGAATTAAGCAATTGCTCTATTAGCATTAATATCCAATACATTTCCCACTTTTGTGCTCTAAACAGAGTTGTGAGCCTTTTTTACACCTTTTGCAAGAAATGGGAGCCTGTGATTGACCCATCCAGCCACTGGATGTCACACAAATGCAGATGAAAGGATGGCGTAACTACTCATTCTAATCTGAACAGACACTAGATTCAATATTAATTTAGCAATTATGAGGTGGCACTGTGAAAGTATACTGCAAAAATTATTACAGTAAGTTGAAGTTTAAACTTATTCGCCCAATAGAAACAAGTATATCTGCTGCCATTGTGGCAGAGCACAGCCCAGCCAGGTAAACGAAGGACACCTTGGACATCTACGCCCAGCCCTCGCACACTGTGGCTTGCAAGAAAAATAGGATGCAGCAGTGGGAGCATGACACTTTATACAGAGTGCTTTTGTGAATTTTTTATGTAATTTTAAGTGGGTTTGGTCCTTACAGAGGCTTTGGGTACAATTTCTTCCTTCTTTCCCAAAAGCTCACACAGAGAATTGCTGTAGGGTTAAATCAACCAAAACAGACAGTACTCTGAATCTGTTGTGCAAGTGTTGTTGTAGGTATCACAGTTGCCTGGAACTAAATATATTTAATAACATAGAAAAACAACATAAAAGGAAGCAAACAAATACAGAACTGAATAACCAAGAAATAGGCAGGTGTCACAGTCTGTTCAGTTGTGGAAGTGGGTGTTGAGGTACCTTGATCCTCTGTACAAGGTCAGACCAAATTGCACCGGGCCCACCTGCTTGGCTCTCCAGAGTGGTTTGCACCCATGCTCAACCTGTATAGCACCATGACATGCAGGCAAGGATCTAACGTGCAGCAGCAGATCTGTAACTGACCCCAGATCCATGGGCAGGATCTGCTAAAAGCACCTTCTACCACAAGTGATCCTGCTTCTTCCCTGTGCTGCATGTCCAACCCACCTTCTCTGTGTCCTCTGCTCCTTCCCACCTCTTCCATAATCCCAGTGTCGATTAGACATGCCCAAAGTCTACACCTTTCTTTCCTATGTGAGTTTTTCCTTTTAGCATCTGAGTTCAGGGCCACTCTCAAAGGCTTTAGGGAACTGCTTTGTACTTCTAAAAAGACAAAAGGACAAATTCAGTACTGTCACATGACAATCTGGCGCATTCATCAACTTCTAGCAGAAGTGTATCTTTGCTTCATAACTATACATAATGTGCTCAAAGGCTGCAGCTAAATAAACTCGGCAAAGACAGTGCTAAGTATTTAATTAATTATTTTTTAAAAAATGTATGATACTCTCCATCCTGAAAGGGAGAGTAGAAATTATCATTTCTGAGGCATCATACTCGTACTAGTTGAAATGCAAGCAGGTCAAAAAGCCTGAGAAAGTATTCATCTGCTAGAAGTCCCTGACAGACAAAAGGAAGGTGTTTTCTGTGCTTATTAAATTCTCACTATTTCTGTGAAGGAGGTATTTCATTGCCTGCACAGGCAGAAACCTCAGGGCCTGTGAGCTGTAAAGACAGCTGCTGCCATCTTTCCAATCAGCCTGAGATTTTCCTTTGAAAAATTATGCCAAAGCACCTATTTCTTGCTAAAGGTATAAAAATGGTTCACAAGCCAGTGTAGAATAAGACGGAAAATTAAGGCAAATCTCAAAAAGACTGTGAAGCAGGATGCAGAGGCTTATCCAGAGCAAAAGCACTTTTGCCATGTCCTTTCACCCTTCCGTAATTCCTGCTCTTTCCCAGCCCCAATGGGATAGAGAGGCAAGAACTGCTGGTTTAAATCCAGCTTGTCTGTGTTAATGCTTTAAAAATACGTTTTATTTGCATGACAATTACAAAAAGAGTAGCATGTACTGTAGCACAGAGTCATCCCTACTGGGTACATAATTCCAGTGTAGATTACTTTTAGATTACAAATGCAAGATTAACAGCCTCGAGTCATCAGTGGTTTGTTCAATTTTCTTTCCTGGTTGGATTAGAATCTATTTGGAATGATTCATGGAAAAGCGGGAAGGGGGAAAATGTCCACCCTCAAATGGAATTACTATAGATAATTTTCACATGCAATGCCATCCATAACAAATGACTTCATTAGTCATTGCCCAGATATCTCCTCTTTACATCCCTCCACGAGGACAACAATGGCATTACTCATTTCTTTGGCATCTCCTGCTCTGGTGCTGCCTCCTTTCCTGGGCTCATCCCCAAATTGGACCCTTGCGAACCAGCTCAATCTCCCTAGAACCTGCACCGGCTGCTTCTGTTCGCCTTATGCCTGCTTCTCTCGTGGTGATCAGATCCATTTCTGCCTGTCTCTTGGAGGAAGCATGGTGACAACCCCATCAAATGGTTCTTGAGAGGGACAGGCAGATAAGGAGCTGCTGGAATTACAACTGCCATCTTTTGCCTTGGTGCAGATGTGCTTTAAGGAATTTTATTTTATCTGTAATCTGAATAGCCCCCTGAGCTTCTTGATGAATCAAAGAATGGGTTGGGTAGGAAGGGACCTTAAAGATCATCTATTTCCAAACCCCCTGCCATGGGCAGGGACACCTCGCACTAGACCAGGTTGCTCAGAGACCCATCCAGCCTGGCCTTGAACACATCTAGGGATGGAGCATCCACAGTTTCCCTGGGCAACCTTTTCCAGTGGTCTCACTACCCTCGGAGTGAAGAACTAAATTCTTCCTGATTTCTAATCTCAACCTCCCCTCTTCCAGTTTGAAGCCGTTACCCGCTGCCTTATCGCTACAAGCTCTTGTAAAAAGTCCCTCCCCAGCTTTCCAGTAGGCCCCCTTTAGATATTAGAAGGCTGCTATAAAGTCTCCCTGGAGCCTTCTCTTCTCCAGACTGAACAACCCCAATTCTCTCAGCTGTCCTTGTAGGAGAGGTGCTCCAGTCCCCTGATCATTTTTGTGGCCCTCCTCTGGACCCTTTCCAACAGATCCATGTCCTTCTTGTGTTGGGGGCTCCAGAGCTGGACACAGTAGCCCAGGTGGGGTCTCACAAGAGCAGAGTAGAGGGGCAGAATCATTTCCCTTGACCTGCTGGCCAGGCATTTTTTTAATGCAGCCCAGGACACAGTTGGCTTTCTGGGCTACACTCGCATATTGCTGGCTTATGTTGAGCTTGTCATCAACCAGTATCCCCAAGTCCTCCTCTGCAGGGCTGCTCTCAATCCACTCATCACCCAGCCTGTATTTGTGCTTGGAATATTCTCCAACCCAGGTGCAGAACCTTGCACTTGGCCTTGTTGAACCTCATGAGGTTGGCATAGGCCCACCCCTCCAGCATGTCATGGTCCCTCTGGATGGCATCCCTTCCCTCCAGCCTGTCAACTACAACACACAGCTTGGTGTCATCAGCAAACTTGCTGAGAGTACGCTTGATCTCACTGTCCATGTCACCAACAAAGATGTTAGCGTCAGTCCCAGTAATGATCCCTGAGGAACACCACTCGTCACTGGTCTCCACTTGGAGATCTCAACTATCCAGCCAATTCCTTATCCACTGAGTGGTCCATCCATCAAGTCGACGTCTTTCCAATTTAGAGACCAGGATCTCATGCGGGACAGTGTCAAATGCTTTACACAAGTCCAGGTAGATGATGTCCATTTCTCTTCCCTTACCCACAGATGCTGTAACTCCATTGTAAAATGCCACCAACTTTGTCAGGCACAATTTGCCCTTGGTGAAGCCATGCTGGTTGACACCAATCACCTCCTCATTTTTCATGTGCTTTAGCAGAGCCTTTCAGGAGGATCTGCTTCATGATATCGCTGGGCAGAAGTAAGACCAACTGGCCTGTAGTTTCCCAGGTCTTCTTATGTTTCCACTTTTCAAGTCAGTGGGAACTTCACCAGACTGCCGTGACTTTTCAAATATGATGGAAAAGGTTTTAGCAACTTCATCCACCTCAGGACCCATGGATAGATCTCATCAGGTCTCATGGACCTGTACACCTCCAGGTTCTTGTGACCTGATCGTCACTTACAGTGAGCAAATCTTCCTTTTCCCTGTCCCTAATTTGCCTTCTGCAACTTGAGCAGTGTGGCTAGAGCACTTGTCAATGAAGACTGAGACAAAGAAGTCATTGAGTACCTCAGTATTCTCCATATCCCTCATGACCAGGTCTTCTGTTTTTTTTTCCAGAGAGGGTCCACATCTTTCCTAGCCTTCCTCTTATCACTGACATTCCAGTACAAGTGTTTCTTGTTACCCTTGATGTTGCTGGCCAGATTTAGTTTTGCCTGGGCTTTAGCTTTCCTAACCTGCATACTGCCATCAGATTTACCAGGAGGAAGAAGAGAACAATAACTTGTGTCTTGGTCCTTTCTCTACCCCTTTGAATTCCTCTAATCACCAACATGCACTTACCTGAACCTCACCATCAACAGTACAGTTGCATCTTGCTCAGCCTGGCCTGGCCCATTTCATCAGGACAAAATTATTTTTCTCAAGTATATTATTGAAGGTTTGGAATGAGAAGCTCAGACTAACAGTACTCAAGGCTATGCTGCCAGGAATCAGGCACCTTTGCTCAAGCAAATATAGCAAAAGTGTAGCAGTATTTCTAATGGTGGACATATCAGTGTGAGTAATCCAGCCTTTGAATCCAGCCTTTGACACAAGTTAAGCTAAAGCAAAAAGCAGAAGGCACAAGGTCGGACTGTCCCTGAGCTACGATAAGGAGGAAGAAGGAGTGAGAAAAGAACAATAACTCCCAGATGAGCTAAACGGATGAGCTAAACTACAAGAAACAGTTGCAGCAGATAACTTCCAATCAACAAGTAAAAAGAGTCGCATATATAGCATTGTCCAGCCTATGAGAAATGTTTGTAGGGCGTGTGCTTCGCGTGCTATGGCAAGTAAGCATATAAATATCGGGCTTGTAGCGAAATAAAGTTGGCATCAGATAATCACATTGGTCTGGCGTGATGACCCGTTATTGATCCTCCGCACAAAAGTTGCAGGATCACATATATAACAATCTTCACCAAAAGATTAGGGAAAAAAAACATTCTTTTGCACATTTACACCTGTTATTTTTATAGTAAATTGCTCAAGACAACAGGTATCTCTCATTAGAAAGGCAGCACATCACTAACTACTTTTGACGTTTCATTCACATCTTACAAGTCCTAAAAATGTCAGGAGAGATCCTCAGCTGATGCTGATATTATATTTGTAAAAGTCAAGACTGCTGGCTGAACAGAGGCCCTTCTGTCTGACAGCAGCAGGAATGAGAAGAGAATCATGTTTATATAATGCTCAGTGCCACTGAAAATAAATACTATTTCATTTTCATTACAACATACAGACCACAAAATAATGTTCAGCCCCAGCTTTAGACACATGCAAAAAGTAATTACCAGCTCAGACTAAATAAATGCATCTACTGTATTTTGTCATAGCATTTGGATTTCAGATTTGAAGGGTACACTCTTCAATAATGCTGGATAATAGCTTACAAAGTAGCTTCCTTATTGTTCTCCAGAACATTAACACTGATGCATCAAAAAAAATTTCTCTCCGTTTACTAGCGTTTTTAGGGAACAGGAGTCAATTAAAACGTTGAGTGAAGGACATGCCTTGGGAGCCTGTGGGCTTTGCGTCCTTGGAGGCAGTGAGGAGCTTTATTGCAGCCACTGCCCCAGAGAACACTGCTTTTTTAGAACAGGGGTTTGGTTTCTTTTGCTTCTCACATTAAGAATATCTGGTCTTAGGTAGCCACAGCATTTAAATTCCTCATTCCAGGAGAACTTGCTTGAGAAAACACAACCTCTGTCCTAGTTTGGGGTATGAGCGAGTCAGAAATTAAAATTTCTTTTGAGGTTTGGACAAGTGTATGATAGTGTATGATAGACATCTGACTGTGGATTGCCAAGTGACCCCAGCTTGGTGAGTTGCTCTGTCAGCTGGACCACAGTGACTAACAGACACTATGCCCACTTTGAGCCTATCCTCAAGCAAACGAAAATACTTAAATTGAAACCACCACCAGCAGCCCACTCTGAAATGTGATCATTTTCGTCATGGCCTATATTCTTTAAATGCTTTGGGGAAAAAAAAAATCCTTTGAAGATAAGCTTGGATCACTTTTGCCAACGATTAATTAAATTAAATATCTCCACGGGCATTTTCAGTCTCTCACGTTCTTTCTTTAGTTTAGTTAGAACTCCACCTAATTGACTTAAGTGAAATAACTCTGCCTTGAAAAAAGAGAATGTTACCAGAGAACTTTTTGCACCAATACTCTGCAGTTCAGGCTTGTGCTTCTGCTACATTCTCCACTGGTGCTTTATCAAAGTTTCTGAGAGGGGAGAATTGACATTAGCTTACCACTGGGTGATGGCTGGTTAGACTTGGCCAGAGGAAATCTTCATAATAAATTTTGCTGAAGAGCCCCTGCCTAACAATTTAGTAGTGTTAAGGACAACGAAAAAATTTAAAGGAAGTATCTTGACAAAATCTCTTGCTTAGATAACCTGGGTTTTATTACTGGGAAATGTCAACAAACAACCCCATTGTCAAATAATACTATACTTCAAGAGAAATTATTTTTTTCAAGTAAATGAATACAAGACTCTTTACTTACAGTATCACATCATACTAGCTGCTTTTTGGTGATATTTCCTAGGTATATTCAATTAACATAGCGGGTTAGACCTTGTAAATCAACTCTAATAGCTCTGAAAGGAACCACTTGTTTTTTGAGAACCTTCCAGTTCACAAACACTTTTTCCAGTGAAATCTGAACAATTACAATAAGAGTCTGTTTTGGTAAGAAAATAGGAAATGATGCTAAACAAAAGGGAATGTTTATTTAGAAATTCCAAGGCCATTAATTTATATTAAGAAACTGTTTGTACTCAGAGACTATAATCAAAAGGTGATGTGAATCATTGATCACAAAAGGACTTTATAGATAAGAAGCAAGTGCTGTGCTGGGTGACTGTATTATATATTAACAACTTTCATGAGCGGTTTTTGCTGATTCATTTGGCAGGAAGTGAGCTGCCAAGGGAGTTTTTTAGGGGGGAACAATCAACAATATTTTCATATAAAATAACCTCCAGTTACTGTATTGTTCTCACAACATTTGATAATGAATGTTTTCCTGTTTAAGAAAAAAAAACCAAAACACAAATCACAAAAACAAAGGCAGATCTGGTTTAGCGTTACATGGCTATAAATACACGTGCAGTCTGGCAAAGTAAGGGAAGGCTGTGATCAATTAAAAAATTGAAAAGCTGCTAAGTAATACTTGTGAAAGTACTGCACAATTGGGAATGAAAGATATAGTAACTGTTATTTTTTTCAAAGGAAAAAAAGTCTGTGCCTTTATCTACTTCCTCAGTAGGAAGCTCACTGGCCGTGGCATGGCTGGGGTTTCCTCCAGAGAGCAGTACTTGGTTTTCATTCAGGAGACTAGGACCTCCATGGACACCAAAGCTGAGCCATGGCTAGCACCATGCTGGGAGGCTGTGACAAATGACGGGGAAGCTCGATGCTTCAAAAGTTGAAACTGAATCACCATAGCCAGACCCAAAACAACAGGACAGGTCCAGAACCCCAGGACACAGCTGTCACCAAGCCAGCCCCAAGCCTACCAGCATGCTTCCAGGGCATGCAGTATGGCATGGTGGCAGCTTGGCCCCATGAGTGAGACAGCTACAACAGCAGCATGATGAGTCAAGCCAGCAGGCCCCTGCCACTGCCAGGGTGAGGAAAGCCTGTTGGGGTTGCATTATATATATTGCATTATAGCTAGTCCACAGCCGGTGAATGTGGTGAGCCCACAAGTCCTGTGCCATGTGGCCCGTGCCAATGATCCAAAATACCATCAGGGGTCACTCAAATTTCTTGATCTCTTTCATTGCTACTAGTACGAATAGACAAAAAGATAAAAACGCTCAGTTATAACTTGATGTGTGATGGGACTGCCCAAACACAATGCATTTGAAATCATATGGTGGAGAAAAGATGGGAGAGAGAGCATGTATCAAGGAGGCCAGGAGAGTAAAAGATGCTGCAGTGTATCTTATAGGCACTTGCAGATTCTGCTCAAACGATACTAGTTAGATGTTATTCACGACCAGTTGTGTAGCTCTTTAACATAGACTTTCCTAATACAAGATTTTCTACAGTACTTGTCCTTAAATGAGTAGTAACTAACCAAGGTCAAATTCAGAAAGCATTCTATTAGAATGACTAATAAAGATTTTAAAGAAATTAAGAAGGAAAAAAAATAGAATCCTAGTAAGTTAGCAGTTGCAGATTTTCATTCAGCATATCACCTGGCAGGATTCTGGGTCAGTACCTTTCTTTTTTTCGTTATAAAATATATAGCTCTTCTCTGACTTAAGAAATACTAATTAGACAACTATGGAAATATACTATTGCAGAGAAAAAGCACCATGAAATAAAGTGTCGTGAAATTCCACTAGTTTTACCACAAATGATCACCAGAGAAAGTACTGATTATCAAAATCCTGTCAGTCAAACTTATAATAATAATTTTTAAAAAAGATTCTAAAGAAAGCATTTTGAGATTTTCTTATTAGAACATCTTGAAGTGTTGTGCTAGGTCAGAAAAATTAATTAGCATAACTGAACCCTGAAACCAAGATACAGTCTGTGTACAGCTAATATAAATACAGACTTCACTGGTTTAAAATATCAGACATTGGTGTCAAATAAATACTCACACTCTCACCTCTGCTGATTGATCTCATCCTGAGAACACAACATCACACCCCTCAATAACAATCCATTATAAGATTTAGGCTGTCCCGGTAATGTAGCTCATCCAGGTGACAACTCAACCAACAAGTAACTACAGTCTGCCCAACTAGCACTGCAGGACAGAGAGGCTTAAATAATTAATCATGGCAAAGCACAGATAGTGGGAACCTCAGAAATCCCTGGCTTAACAACTGGTTATTAATAACATAAAATATTTGAAACCATTCACATGCAAATAATGTAACTTGCCAAGACAATGTGCATAGCTTAAGCAAAAAAAATACTACAGAATTGTAGAACAACAAATTGCATTCGGCAATATAAGCAGATCTTGATAATTAAAAACCTATTATTTAAAGTCCAAATGATGATTTAAATTATATTTTTCCCTTTGTATACAGCAATCTACCAGAGATATAGAGAGGCATCAAAAAGATCTCAGGAAATATTATCTATTCAGTGAAATTAATTAATAACAAATGCAGAATTTTAACACAACTTACTCCAATTACCCAGGAAAGACAGTAAAGTTATCCGGGTCATGTTAAGAATAAAACCAAAGCATTTGTCATGTCAGGGTTTACATTAGGCAGCAAGAGGGATGCATTGAAAAGGTTCAAATTGATTAATTCCTACATTCACTAGCCAGAGAGCTACGTTTATAAGACAAACCGATAAATGAGACATACAAGATGCAATTCATAGAAAACAGGATAATACTGAACCTTCACCAGTACTGGAAGCATTCAGATTTGCACTCCACATAGGGATCCTAAAGAAGTCAAAAGCAAACAATTATCTGACTCAGAAGAACTGGTAACTTAAGGATGTTTTTATTTTCTCTTCTCTTACTTTATTACTAGTAGAAGAAACAATCCTGTAGTCCTATTATTTGTTTTTAAAATTGTCATGCTGAAATAAAGGGTGATTTAATATATTTGTATTTTATAATTTTAGGTAGTTATCTTTTTTTTTCCTCTCTCTGTTAACAGGCATTAGAGAAATGTTAAACTCTGGTGAGTGTCAATTTGTAAGTCTTGACTTGCTTTATAAATTTCAAGCGAAGGATTAAAGTGCCTTCCATGATTAATATTCTTAGTGATTAATTATTCTTGGAGATGCTGTCCCACAATAAACTTGTATGTTAGCTATTGCCCACCACCCTTCTCCTCCATCTTGCACTCTAACATAAGCTTTCCATTTACAGTTCCCTCTTCCTCTTAAAGTCCATGTATCATTTTCAGAGTCGTGTAAATTCTGGCCCCTGAAACTGGGGACAATGTTATACACTATGTATCTTTTTTTTTTAGTACTTCATCTAGAAACTTGCTTTCAAAAGGCACACAGGTGTTTTCCTTGCCCAAGACAAGCCACTAACAGACTTGGAGCCTACCACAGACCACTGCCCAGGCACAATGGAAGGAAAACCTGCCTTAACTCTGAGTTTCCCCATGTGTTTAAATCCGCTGCTTAATGATTATTTTTTTTTTAAATGTAGGATTTGAGTTTGAATAGTACTTTAAGCACTAAACTGTCTACTTAATGTTTGGAGGGGATTAAGTTCAGAGTTCATTGTGTTGCCTGTCATTTTAAAAAGATTAGATAGTTTAGTTCGGCTCCTACTGGCAATGTAAAAGTCTCTGTATTTATTGACTGTCTGGAGTCATTATCAAAGCTTCTAAAACCAATCGACACCTTGTAAACAAAAGTCCCATTATTTTAGTGATCCTGATAAGATTTGCACGGTGTCCACATTTTTGTTATGATTGATTGAACTGTTAGAAATATTCATACTGCAGAGGGTTATGTAATAACTAACTACAAATTTGATTAGCAAATTAAGTTTTTCATTGGTTTGGAAAACGTAAATGAATACAACTCATCCTACTCTATGTCAGATATACCTTGTAGTTTTGAGTTTGGATCAGGAAAATTCCAAAAGCTTTCAAATATCCTTCAGGTAAGAACATCCTGTCCAAGGGACGAAATGACTTTTTAAACTTGGGGATTTTTGTAGGGACTATTAGTAAAATGAGAAATAATATCGTGTGGAAGAGCTTGACATACAACAGTAGACTATGTAGTAGGAAAGCTGTACTGCACTACACTACTACTATAAAGTTGTTAAATTATATGAGCTATTTCTTTTTCAAATAACCATACAAAAATCAAGTTGAACTGGAGACCCATACTTCCAAGAATCATTCTCAAGAAATAACTGAGGGTTGTTTTATAAGGTGGCAAAGCTAAATGCCAAAGGTGTCAGCTGAACAATCACGTTATAAACATTGGTGACATAAGCAGTCCTGTTGACAATGCCCAAGGACTTGCATTTGTAAGTCAGATTCTGCAAAGGAATGCATTTCACCACAATAATTTAGAAGATGATGGATCATTAAATCATAAAGCTTAACTGTCAGACTAAGCTGTTTCAATTTGATTGGAAAATTTTGGTGTAATTTTTAATACTAAACTGTCATGGCAATGTTCTTTTCACCATGATTGTGTAAGGAGGTAAGTTAAGGTACTCCAGGAGAGGCGAGAGCTTTTCTTAGACCTGATGATATAGCTTGTGGAAAAAAAAAAAAAAAAAAGTTTCTGAATACCCAACTTATTCTGAGTGTACTAGGTAGGGTTCTGACAAATCAGTTTTAAGGAAGGCCTGTTCCTATTGAACTTCAGCTCATATTGCACAACAAGTCATTTTTTTGTGGTGATCCTCCTGCTGAACTTTTGTCTGCTGACATTTGATAAATACTTGCTACCGCAGATGTTAATCAAATGGTGTTAATAAATCAAATCAGTTTGTTAAAACCTCATATGTTGACAGTGCCAAGGTATCCTGTAATCTATGACAAAAGGATCAATAGAAGCACATGAAAACTTTACCACTGTCGGACAATATTGATTTTTGTCTTAGAAATACTTACTTAGCTTCTGAACCAAATCATTAAAATCAATGGAAAGTCTCCCATTGACTTCACTGGGCTTTGGGTCAGGTTTTCAGACTTGACTTAGGTACTGTTTTTTAAAGTTGCAGGTGTAGAGCAGAATGGGATCTTGATCCTTACTGGCAAATTCCGTGTACGTCTATGATACAAATAAGAAGTATCCCCAGGGGCAGTTCCATTGCATGGTTTCTTAGGAAATACAAATTTAGATGGTCTGCATGATAGGCAAAAAAATAATCTCCCTCTGTTATTACTACTACAGTTTGTGTGACTTGTTTTTTCAAACTTGGATCATGCTCTTTTTCATCATATTTAAGCACAACACTTAAGTAATGCCTTATCCCATTAGAATAGTTTCTCAAATAATTTATAGCCTTCAAGGTAAAGGTCTGTGTAATGGGATTATAACCATAACAACTACAGAATAGAATCATTAAGGGTACTTCAGTTGCATTTGCTTTCCCAGTGCTTGAATTTATTGGTACACTGTAAAGCCTCTATTCAGAAAAAAATACATTTAGCTCAATTTATAGAGCTGACTTTGCCTGAAAGAGATTAGAACTAAAATGATTTGGGATAGAAACAAAGAATTCCATCTTTTTAATTAGTCTGTTAAAGGTAGGAGCACCTAATACAAATATTTAACTCTGTTGTTGAACACTGCAGATGAAGTCATGAAGAGGAAATTTATAGGGAGCTCTAAAGTCACTTGACAATTATTTTCTTGGGTTATGACTTCTCAAATTGCTGTTTATTGCCAATAGCACTACATTTCAACATAAATAGGATTCATGGGACTAGTGCACTGTCCTGGTAAAGATGTTTAATCTTCACTTTAAATGAGATATAGTAATTGAGTCTCTTTCTTGTTGTGTAAGAAGTGCCTTTAAACAAGGTTAGCTATTTTTATACACGCTAATGAATCCTTAGCTAAAAACCCTTTTTGGTCAGATGCCAGGCTTGCGTTGCTACCTGCTGTTTCCAGTAAATGTAAAGAATGAGATGAAGAGGGAGAAAAGAAAAGGAAGTTACTGCTTAATGTTCTAATAAGAAAGATGATATTAACCGATACTATTTAAAATACTTCAGCATCAACGGGATTAAAAATGAGAAAGAAAAAAATTCTTTTGGTCGCTATGTAACCAGTTCAAATCCAGCCAATTTAGTGTTTTTAAAAGTCGTTTGAACATTTTAGACTTTGTAATAAATTTTGTAAATTCTCTTTTTTTGCTACTGGACTGCAGCACAGCAAACCTTAGCAGGGACCTAGACACAGGGCTGCCTCTCATTTTTAGGATGAGCTCTTTCAAGCAGAGTTAGAGAATGCTCATGATTCACAATGAGGTTTGTTTTGTCAGAGCCCAGACAATTCCAAAATTTCGACAAAAATAAGAGATCTGGGCTCCCTGTCTGTTACTTCATCATTCCTACCAGTTGCAAGACAGCAAGCATTTTATGATCACTTTTAATAGTTGAGTACAACTCAGAGCTTCTTATTTTTGCGGTCTTTTAAAGCCCCTTGCCGTTGGTAGTCAACGTCTTTGAGATGGAACACTTTTTACTGAGCCTTTCAATTCTCCTTCCTTAGTTACAAGGGTCATTGCGGCACCATTTACAGGATGAACAGACCATACCTGGGCATTTCCAGCACAATCTATCCATTTAGGTAGATATACATTTCAGGGGGTAGATGCATGATGCTGTTTCAACAGTTACTGGTTTCAGCTAGTGAATTATGGAATCCTATTTTTATATCTTTGTGTTCCCTCACTGTCAGAGTACAGCTGAAAGTTGGAAGGATTCACTGAGGATGGGCCTTTACAATCCCTCACCCTAAATATCTCACTGGGTGAAAAACATTCCTAGTGTTTCAGCACTAAGCAAGCAGGCTCTCCTCCCTCAAACACATTGCAGACAACAGCTATGCAAAAAAAGAAAATATTTCCCCAACTCTATTTAAAACCCCCCTCCCCAACAGCAAGAGACACCTGCAAGGCAGGGACAGGAAAGGGAAGGAGCAGCAGAAGCACAGGCCCTTCCTCACTTGGTGGGGAAGCCAAGCCTTCAAGGTTTGCTACCACATGACACATTGCTGCATACTAGGTAGGGTGTGCCTCAGAACTGTCCTTGGGAATTATGTGGTTTTCCCAGGCTGAAGAACTCCAGAATGGAGAAAGCGCTTTCACTGCTGGGTCTCTTCCTAGAAGTTCTCATTTTGTACATCAGGACAAGTTCTTGTTTTTCATGCTGAAAAAAAATTTTTTTCATCACTTCTGATTTCTATAATTTCTGTCTGACATAAAGTCTTCTGATTTTGTGTGACTTCCAGGAAGCTGCTAGATGACTTCTTGGTGCCTTAGAAATATGCCTTCTCACAACTGGTATTCCCAAAAGTTAATGTGCAAATTCATCAATGTTATTAGGGCACCAAATGCAAAGAAACAGATTGATCATCTGTCTCTTCTTTTGGAAAATTATCTCATCTGCTTTTCCCTTGCTTAAACTTACAGATTTTGAGACAGTGGAATTCACATTTGTAGGTCATTGATCTGTTCTGGTTAATGTCAATTCTCAAATTTCTTATGATGACCACAAAGGCAGCACTGTATGAAATTCAGAAATGCCTGGTTAAGAAAGTAAAAACATTCTATTTCTCCTCTCAACTCCGTTCTTTGTGAGAACCCCAACTATGTTGGGCTGTAGCTGTAATCTCTACCAAAATGTAGTGATATTTCTGAAAACTAGTGATCAATTGTTAAAATTCATCCAGGATATTTTGCAAATATAGAAATAATTTATAGATAAAACATTCAGATTGCATTAGTAATATAACTGGTACCAAATACCATTCTTCACCTACCTATTTTTGTATAACAGTTCTTCAAAACAATTAAAAGTTTTCTGCCTGGTTTTATGATGCCTCAATTAATAATGTTGTAGTAATGGTTCATGCAACAAGGAAGTCATGCCAACAAGTCCCATATTTGTCAGAATTCATCAAATCATTCTGGATGCACATGGAGTGTTTGTAATTCTTCCTCCCCTACATATCACACTGTGTGGAATCACAAATGCCAAAAATGAACTTTTATATATGTTTTCAAGTGTGTTAAAGCGCTTATTAAAATGAAGTTGTTCAACTCTCTACAAGTTAGAAGACAGTGGAGTTTAGCAAACAGGCTAGGGTATGTAAATAGAGCTGACATCTTTTAGACAAGACCAGAACTATTCCACTCTGCTGAAATCCCTTACAGGTAACCCACGAGCATATTTTAATTAGAGTATTTTGATGTCATACTTGAGCATAGTTCTGCCAGGGGACACTGCTAGTATCTCTTAGCTGGAGGGGGAAAAAAAGAAAGACCTACACTGAATATAATGAAGCATAGCAAGAGACAATTACATCATTCTGGCTGGGTGCTTGTATTTACCTTCTGCTAATGGCATAGTACAGCAGGCCTGGTGAGACATTCATCATTGCACATGCTGATTAACTTAAGAGTCAATCACTCATTGACTAGTGCCAAGAATTCAGAGTTGAGGATCTTGAGTTGTTTCTCCCTAATGGCATTTATGTGGTTAACCAAGGCCTATATCCATACACTCAGCCAGCAGTTGTTAATGTGCTAAGAGGTCACTAGACACTGCCAATTTCTATAGGTCTAGACAGGCTGTAAACAGGAGTGTTGAGCGGAGTCCTGGCTTTCACAGACTCAGGAGCATCCTACTCACAAGCTGAAAGTAGCGAGATCTACTCCAACATAAGAACCCTCAAAAACCTAACTGATCTCCTATCCCAATTCCTCAAGACAGCTTTTCTTAACACTTCTGAAGAAGCCGGCAGCAATTCTAGATTCCAGTTTTTGCATCTGTACCAAAAAATACTTAATTTTGGATGTTCAATTGGCTTCAAGTTCAAAGTAACCTTTCATTCATCCTTAGAGAATCTTAGAGATCTTGCAGCATATTCAAAGTGCTAAGTCATGAAAAGCATTAATATGTTAATTTGTTATTCATACCTACTATCCATAGTGATACAATAAGCTACATGATTGCCTCCTAATAGCTTTTGACTGAAGAAGGACCATGGGACTTGAAGTGGTCTTGGGATAATAGCTGAGGATTCTCGTAGTATTGAAGAATCCTTGTCAAGAGCTGACTCTGTGCTACACTTATTCTATTCATTTGTAAATAAAGGATCTAGAGAGCAACTCCTGCATTAAAACTGGCAAGTAGTTGTTCAGATCATTAACTGGAGCCAAGTTTGATTAGACCTGTGGCTACTCTTCAGATAAATTTATTTATGTCCCATCTTCCACTTGTGCATCTGGGAATATAGTTCTGTATGTGCAGAAGATTGAGTGCTGCCACAGCAAAGATAATCTAACATCAAATCACATTAGGTGTGGAAAATTTAGTCACGGATTTAGTCACAGATTAAGGTAGCCTTTTCTTTTGGACTGAGGGAAATAAGGGCCTTTCTCCTTTGTTTTTACTTGCCTGGAGTATTTTTCCAGACTGGCATCACCACGACTGTGCAAATGTTGTGATCTTCTGAGCAGTTAAAACTTCTATGTGACAGAGAAACTCATCTTTGACAGAGTCATTGATTCAAAACAGGCACAGACTGAGGTTGTGGATCCAGTATCAGACTGTCTTGTAGGATAAACTCACACCTGATCAGACATGAAAACTATAATCACATACATCTTAGTTAATCAGCTTTGCTTAACTTTTTAAAAAAAAAATCAAATAAAAAATAAATTTACAGAAAGATTGTATGCTGTGCTTTATGTCATGGAGCCCTACATATCTAAAACCCAGTTGATTATCTATTGAAACCACAGCCAAAAATTTACACACATTGTGTAGAAGCTGGTCTGCATACTACAATGTAATTGCTTCAGCTTCCAGAAGGCTAGAAGTTGCTAGGATAGGTGTTGTTTCTCAGTTTAGCGCCAGGCTCCCAACAAGATGAAGACAGCTTGTGGTAAATATAATAGCTATCAGCATGAACAATAGCAATTAGGGCAACAGCCTAAATCCTGTGGTGTCTCTGGAAAACGTGTGAACGGTCTTGCTAGTGTAGTGATAAGAAATTTAAATTAACATACATTATCATCCCTGGGAGTCCTATGGCAGCCCCAAATCAAGAAATCATTAAACTGGTGCTTCTTCTTCCCGGTTGACTTTGGCTGGATTTAAGTAGAACTTCAAGGTAACATCATCTTACATACTTTTCTTAGCAGAGACCAAATTAAAAAAAAAAAAAGCCACACCAAAAAAAAAAAAAAAGAACAATCAAACAACAAAAAAGCCCAGAAGCATCACCTTCATTGGAAAAGTGAATCTAGTAATTTGGTTGATGAGACCTTTCATGCCCACTAGAGTCCACAATCTGTAATTGTCAGGAGAGGTGGACCATCTAGATATCCTCAGTGACATCACCTGCTTGAACATTTAAGACTTTATAAATAACAAGAAAAAATCTATAGCATTAATCAATATAGACAGCAGCAGCACCTAATATCTATAATTATGAACATCAAGATGAGATCAGCATTAAGACAATAACTGCCAACACTTCTTTGTCACTCCTTTGCCCTGCAAAAAGGGCAGTTGAGTTGTAGAGTGAGAGTGGTGTAAGGTTCCACTAAGCAGAACTGCACAAAACTTCTGGGTTTCACTGTGAAAATGTGTACGTGCAAAAGCTATATAGCTGATTAGTACCTGTAAACTTGATTCAGAGCACTGATTATTCATATTGACTAACAAAAGCAGGACTCTTTCCCCTCACAGTGAAAATGGAAGTATTCCTCACAAGGCAACAGTATGTGTTTGTTTCTTGCAAAGTATTGTTATTTTCAAAGTGCTGGAGCAGCAGGAGAGTTTTTGAGGTGAGGTCTTGACTTTCACTTTTGCTATATAATCAAAATGAAAGAGAAGAAGAGGAAAGTTCAGCTTCTTGTAAAAAAATTCTTGGTTTTCAGTGCTTTCCTGTTTTCTGGCCAGCAGTGAGAATTTGTTCCCCACAAAGAATTGTCAGTGCTCAAAATTACAGCACAGAGTAGCACGTCCTACACCTTTCAAAATTTTCCTTAGCTCCACTGAGTGATTGCTATGGCCCACACTACTTCAGCTGTGGAAAAAGTTGTGGGAGGCATCATTTGAAGGCAGGAAGACACAAAAGTGTGTCTCAAGGTTTCCTTGGCATAGGGAGGCAGAGTGAAAAACAGTGGAATTAGAATAGATTATTTCCCAACCGTCTCTCAAGGACTGGCAGACTCCTTCCTGTCAGGATCTGCCAAAAGCTCAAGTCACCCCTATGGGTGTGGGGTCTGGGGCCTTTTCCTTCAGGTGGGATGGCTCTGCTCAGGTCACATTGGTGACTGGCTCCCTCAGCAGTTGCTTGATGGGATTTGGAGTAATCTCTTAATCATGTTCATCAGCCCATGTAGCAGTTAAAATAATGAGAAAAAGGAGAAAAAAAAAAAAAACAACAAACCTCCACCAGTTTCTTTCCATGTTCTATTAATAACACTTTTTTTTTCTTACACAAGTAAGAAAAGACACATCAAGAGATAACAGACTTTTACTGTGTCTTTTGCTGATGAGTAATTAGAACTTTTTTTTTTTTCCTTTTTATAGTAGTGGAGAGTTATGAAACAGAGAACACATTACATCGTGGATCTGAGGGTAGATACCAGCTTAACTTCATATTTTCACTTTTTCCATCTATCACATGGTTAAAGCACATACCAGAAGCACGTGAGAAGGAGCAGAAATGGACCCAAAGCTGCAGCTTCCCAGACTGGCAAGCGAGTATCAGGCTCTGCAACAGCCAGACACTTATCAGCTAACATGAAATCAGCTTGTGTTGAGTAAAAGGGCCAATACAGTTAAGTAAGATACTACAAGGGGCGTGGGAGAGGGTGGTATTAAAACCCAGAGTCAGCGTAGAGAAGCTGTTGCTTAGAGAAGAAGTATTGCTACACAGTTTGAATAGACTTTCTGTGGCTGCCCAGCAAGACTAGCATCTGGCACTGCAGCCTGCTGTACTGAAGAGGGAACTCCTTTATCAACAGTACAGAAAATAGAAACATAACCACAACGATGGGAGGGCAGGTTCATAAGCTGTAGCCAACCTTCTACAGTAACTGTTGGTGTTATTTGGTATAGTCTCGTTAGGCTTATTTGACACGTAATTGGCCAGATAACCATCTACCATTTCAGATTTGTTGGAACAATACCAGCCAAAAATACACAGATTCGAAATTTTGGAGTGTTTTTGCAACGTAAGCAGACACCGCAGCGGCGCACACCGAGTGAATCCCAGATGGGTTTGGGTTTTTTGATTGTACAAGTAATATTTTGGTTTTCATTGTAGTTTACATAGCAAAAACTGGCAAACCAAGTCACTTTTTTAAAAAAAAAAAAAAAGTGATAAATTTAAAAACAAGAAGTTAAACAGTACAGATACCTGAAACTACACCAATTCTGCTAGCTTTGCTGCACTACCAACAGAAATAGTCCTGTCCTGTTTAGATAGACTTTGTTTTGCTACATGACTGCATATGCAGCGAAGTGATATCAAGTCCTGAGGGTGCACTCCTTTGATGAGTTAAGCACACAAAGGCCTGCATTTTGATGCAATCTGATATCATATATTTAAGTCCTAGACAAACTGCAACTGTGAGGAAGTGATAAACAGAACTTCCTGCACAAAGCTGCCTGAGATAACACTTTCCATGGACTGGAAAAAAAGAAACATGATTGCTACAGAACTAAAAGGGAACTGTTCTGCTCTTAATAAATAACCCTTTCTTTTTCACGTGGCTATTGCAAAAGCCGAAGCACAAGTGACTAAAATTCAGTACACTGTGAAGCAGGTCTACTCGCACATTTGTGAAACGATTCTTTGAGGAACTATACTTAATTCTTAGCTTCAGATCTGTGCTCTCCCAAAGGCTCCTGCACTGCAGCTGGAGCCCTGCAACTCAGAAACTTCCCAGCTAATATATTTACTTACATTTTAAAGAAAGTTCTAAAGAAAGCTCAAGTAAGAAGTTTAGTCAAATGGGGGAATAAGGATTTCTTAAAGAATAAGACTAGATTATCTCTAATGAGGGAAAAGTTCTATAGGAAACCTGATTAATTCATTCTCACAGAATTCGTCTTGATTTTGGATCAGTGTCACCTCAAACTCCAAGAAAATTAATATATTCATTATGACTCTGAGTTCACTTTGTGAATGTTTAAGCAGCCAGGTTTTCCTTACACTAGAAATTGTGGGGGAAATGAACTTCAAGTATGAATATTTAACATGCATCAAAATGTTTTTTTTTTTAATTAGAATTTAGAATGTGTTTGAAATATGGAGGTATTTCTTTATACACCACTGACTAGAACACAAAATAAAATTCCATGGAAGCTAATGGTCCAAAGTACATGCAACTTCCAATGCAAAAGATAAAGAATTTGTAATAAACTGTTCATCGGTTGTTAAGGGGCAGGGGGGAGTAACAATTGCAAAACAGACCAGAAGGTGTTCCACGAGTACTTCAACAGCTCACCTGCTATGCGGACATCTACTCTAACCTCACACGGAGATGTCCTAAAACCAGCCCCAACATCAAGTTCTCCTTCTGAGCCATCAGAAGGGCTCCAGCCTCAGGACATTACAACTTGTTCTGAAACAAAGACACTTTCTTTGAAAACTTTTGTCTGTACTATGCATTTCTTTTTGTACTTTCTGTTTATATTATTTTTTAGAAGGTCAGACTGTGTAAAGAGTCAGGAGAGAAGCAACTACAGGATATTTAAAAGAAATCAAATGCTGCCCATCATTGAAGAGTTTTCAAACTTCTGCTCCTGTTACAAGTTTGTGAAGTGATAGGAGAAACACAATGGTCGATTAAATTAATGTGACAGCTCTGTGGTGATATTGCCAGAGATTTGCCCTGTACCTTGTTTCTTGACACAGAGAGCCATAAACCCAGCATTTTTTCTGGTCCCTCTTGGACAGCACACGTTGCTGGCTGGATCTACACAGCATGCTTGGTCTGTGAAATACCAGTTTGTTAAAAACAAAAATAAAATCCCTTTTCAGCAGTCATTTTAATTGAATTATTTCAGAAGGCTGGTTAGAGCACAGCCACAGCAACAGGGAGCAGCCACAGCAGGAATCTGTGCATCAGGCAGGAAGAAGAGGAGAATCAGATTTGACTCCAAAGAAATTGTAAATGGAAACACAACCCAGTGACTGCTGATGACTACGCAGTCAGAGTAACAGGCTGCAGAAAATACAAGGCCTAAAAATATGGTCTTTCACATTCAATAGATTCACCATAGCAGAAGCTAACAATGATTATTTTTCTGATAGCCGCTTAGTGATACACGCAGACAAATAACCAAGTGCTACAGATGACTACAGGCTTCTTATGATTTATGAGACAGTAACTATCACGGCAGCAGCAACAGGTAAAAAGTTTTAAATTATAAAAGGCAGAAATACTCGTAAATTTTGCCCTATTTCCATTGTTTCTACAATATATTGCAAATATGGAAACATGCTCATTTGTAATCTAATTCATAATTTATTGTTTTCCCCTTAATCTTACACATTTTCTAATTTTTTTCTGAGTTCTTGTATATTCCCTGCCCTAGAGTGATTCCTCTTGCAGATAAATTAATCAGTTAGGTAGCGACTTGTATTTTTCAGGTGCAAGATGTCATTGAATAACAAAGAATGAAATTATTTTTCTTCATGAACTCAAGAGCTGCTTGTTCTCTTGGAAATGATGGTAGAAATTATTGAACAAACATGTTTGTCATCATCAAAACAAGTTTCATTTTCATTATATTAAGTTATCTAGAAAGCGATATTTAGTATAACACTTGAGTGACTAGTTTATTATTACTTAAGTAGCCCAATGATAGGCATCTTAGAAAAAAACAAAAATAGGTTTTAGACTAAACTGTAAGTAGCAAACACTGAGTCTCCTACTTTTTTAGTATGAATACAACTGAAAGTCTTCACATTGGTGGTAATCTGATAATTGACTTGAGTTCTTTATCTTGGCTACAAAGGAATTATTGATTTTTTCCAATTGCAAAAACAGGTCTGCAGAGCAGACACTTGTGACTACAGAAAGAGTGCTCATTTGATGTGAATCAGTGGACAGAGAAGTCTTGTGCGTCAGCAACTGATTCTTAAAACAAATAAAATGTCTCTTAAATATTGTAAAAACAACTAAAAAAACCCATTTGATTTTTAGCGTTGCAAATGGGACACTGTGCCAACTTTGCTCTGCATAACAAGTCTCAAGAAGCTCTCCTGGGAATGTTTATATTGTGTTTCTATCCAGGCCTCATACTTGCTTTGAATTGTGACAACAGCTTGACCGTTTTCATGTTAAAAGCTTCCTGCCTTTGTCATGAAAGGAGTTTTTCATCAATATCTATAGACAACAGTCAAAACAGGAATTCAGGAATACTGCTGCAAACTTTATGACCACCTACCTGGAAGTGCTCGCAACCCAATACCACCCCTATGTCCCCCCTCAGTCCAGGTCTTCAGTAAGTGCCAGTACCCTAAACCCTACAAGAGCAAAGCAGATGGCAGTCAGGCCCAAATCCTGTTCCTGCTGCCCATCTGGGAGGAGGTAAGGACCAAGTAGGAGGCACTGAATGAGGCTGGAAGCAGAAGGATGAAGAGGGATGAGGATGACAGGATAGCACAGAGAGGAGCTGAGTGCAAGGGTGGCAGGAGAAGGGCTCTGTTAGGATGTCTCTTGGAAATGTTGGTCTCACACCCCAGCCTGTTTTGGTCAGCATTTATAGTTATGAAGGTTCTTCTTTCAATGAAAATTTAACTGAGGATTTCAGAATGGACTGCAAATCTGTCCTGCTAATCTTAATTGCACATTTCAGAGCCCGTGGGAATGCAGAAGAAATGCTGATAATACAAAGCTAGCTGTGCTATCAGTTACAAAAGACTTTGATAAGTGTACTCATATCCTACTACAGTGTGAAAAGTAACCAGTACAAAATATTATAGAGAGGTTTTTATGTACATAAATACACATCCTCTTATATGTGTGTATATATACACACATATACCGGAAAACCTTTGATATGAAAAAATTCATATACATACTCATGTACCAGTTTGCCTTTTGACATTTTATATTTAACACTGCAGAGCAACTTTACTATTTCCACCATTCCCAAGCCAAATAAACTACTCACAACCCAGTATCTTGGCATATATTGACTTCCACCTATGGGAAATTCTACTTGCGAGATAGGACTATGCACAAGGCTGAAATTATAACAACCAGCCACGCAGAAGTCACAGTGTCTTTCCCTAGAAGAATTAGATACCTCAAAACTTCAACGCAATGAAGAGAAATTGGAAAGTATGATTCGCCTTTTAGATTGTTTTAGTTGAGTAACAAATAGACTGAACTTCCTTTTTTCAGAGTGTATTCAAATAGTGATTATGCAAAGTATACAATTCTAAATAGCTAATTAAACAGCAACTCCAAATCTTCACAGCTGAATAGTTACTTTAAAAAAAAAAAAAAAAAGGGCCAGAAAACCTGTGCCGTGCATATAAGTTCTTCAAAAAATAATCATCAGCTACTCTAGTGATTCATCTCTATATATATTTCACCTGTGCAAAAAACAACCATCTACAGGATTCGGTGTATTTTGACAGAGCACTTTCTGTCTGAAGCTCCCAGGGGAAACACTATTTCCTAATCAGGAACATAAACCATCTAGAAAAGTAAAAGAATAATGCAAACAACTGTGATAAAACCTGGGTCTCCAGTATCTTCTTTCAGGACTACAACCTAACCTAATTACATCATATCAAAGAAACAGGACATTTTAAGTTGACCTTTGAGTTGGATGTACTCTCTTTGCATTGGATATGTACAGAAAAGCAAACAAAATTTTATAATAATGTTTGAGCGAGATTCACATACTTCAGGAGACATGGCTGGATCTCCTGATAACTACAAAGTAAAAGCTGATTTTTGAACATTCTCCTTGAAGTAACTGTTAACTGTTCAGCACAATGGAAAAGCATACTCCAAAACTGATGTATTTGTCTACGCTTCCTAAGCAATGACTTTGATAATGCTGTTACAGACTTACTCTGTTAATGACAAAAGTAGCAGCAGGGTTTGTGCCTACTTGAAAAGTCCTGGGATCCTCTGAACATTGATCAGTCGAGTATAACTTCTTTAAACTTCACTGAAAAGCTACCAACTGTTCCTATAAGATTCAGCTTCTAGTACTTTTAATTTACTTTTCTGAAACCTGAAGAGAACATGAAGTAACTCAATTCTTGGTCAAGCACCACATTAGTCCCGTCACAGAGGGTTAGCCCCTCAACAGTGTAATTTAATGCTTTTAGCTGTTCCTTATGCAAACTAATGGACACACTTAACTATCAAAAAGCAGCCATCAGTACCCGGGAACTGTTTTAGCAGGAACAACATCCATGGTAGTTTTTTTAAATCAGAGATGGAACTGTTTCTTTCTACCTATTACTTTAGGTAGTTTTATTCAGAGCTGTATACTGAACAAACAAGCTGTATACTGGGCATCACACAAACAGGCACCTAAAAGATACACAACTCACTTTAAAAAACTCCTTAGCAATCTCTCTTACTTTGCCAGGGAATGTTCATTAACATCACATTTGGATAGGACACTTACTTATTAAACCCATCATATCAATTTCATTTTCAAATACCTCTTAGCATTTGTTTTATGTTTTTCTCCGTATTTACATATGTTTAATCATGTGTGACTTTATGATGTAGATTGCCCGTTGTTGTTTGGATATAGACTTTCAAACAAACAAGCAAATCTGAAAGCATAAGACACTTCAGTAATAAAAAAGACAATTTAATGCTCTTTCCATCTTTTATGACAGAAATACAGCTTTGTGTAGCGGGCACTTTTACTAGATTCTTGCTTTAGCAGCCAGGAATGCTGACTCAAGTACTTAGCCTGTATTACCCTGTTATCTGGGAGTGGGGTCCTCAACAGTAGAGAAAACTATGTGAGACATTCTTGATACTGTTTAACTAACTTTACTATGTCTCCGAGGTGTTAAGTGATGTCTGTCACTATCCCAGAAAAGTTCCTTAACTCTGTGGCTTTCACAAACTTCTATATCCCATTTATCTTCCAGTTCACCTGGTGATTACGGAAGCCCTCAGCTGAGTTGTAGCTTTTAACAAGTTTATGCAGAGCACAGGGCTGAGATACCAAGATTGCTCCTACCCTGGAAGGCCACTACTCAGGCAGGGATACAAAGATGACTGTGGCAGAGCACAAGTTAGACATGCTTCCTCTCTACTACCTCTAGCCAGATAGCAAGGAAAAGGCTGACTGTATTTCTGTAAGATTTCTGTAAATCTTTGTTTCCTGAACATTGTGGGTCACTAAATTTCAGCTATCTCCTAACATCAAATTTCTATCTGTGCCAAAGGTTAAGATGCGTGGTTAACTGAAACATTGTGAGTTTCTGTGCCTCAAAGGGCTCACCGAGGTTACCTACCATTACTTGGAGAAGCTTTGCTGAAACTCGGATTTCCCAATAAATTTAAGCTAATCTAAATGCATGCTATGACTGAAAGAGGCAGCCCTGCCCCTGATCAGATATGTATTCTTACTATGTTTCTGCTCTGAGCATGAGCAGCCATGAAACTATGTGGGAACTTCTGCTGAAAATTAATCTGAAAAATACACAAATAAAGTGGTTAGTTTTCACTAACATGAGCTTTCACAAAGTGTATGGGAACAATAACTGAGGAGAGAAGGGCCAGAAAACCCCTTTTCACTGCAACTTCTTAAAATAATGGTGGAACCCTCAGGAGGGGACAGAGCTACCACGGGGGTAGGCAGGAGGTTTTTGTAACAATTTAAAACTGCGTTGTTTTGAAATAGTATGTTGGCCATATGCTTCTATGCTGCCTCCTGCTGAGGATGCTAACGAGCTCAGCAAAGCTTGCAAACAGCTCCTTGGTAGGTACTATCACTCCTGTTTTACAGGAATAAGGATGTGGCCAGAGCTTGAATTGTTTACCTGAAACAAAAAGCAAGTATAGTGGAAGACAGACAGAAAAACAAAATTACCGATCCTTGATTCTCACCACTATGTTAATTAATAAATCAATTTTGACCAACATGCAGAACATTAAGAAATGCCCCCTGAGTATTTGCTAGCGATTTAGGCAAATGAGCAGCTGCGCAGCCACAGCAGCGCTTGCTTGGCTGCACAGGCAGAGAACAGCAGAGTGCACAGGACGGGCACCCACCCATCTGGTTGTGCGCTCTGCTGGAGGAGGTGGCCTGTAAGTCTGGTGTGAACAAACAATGGTAGATAACCCAGAAAAGACAAGATAGGATTTAGACATGGATACAAAACCAACAGATTTTAACAGCAGGTTCTTGAGGGTGCAGGGTGTTGGTTGGTCTTGACCCTGTTCTGCTTGTGATGGGGTTCCATATCCTGCACAGGATCTTGCTGGTCACGAGATACAGGAACAAGCCACCCTTTTGTCATTCCTAGCAACTCAAAAAGAGTGTGCATAGCCCCATGTACCAGTTGTTGTTATACCACTCCCAGATGGAAAAAAATTCAGACTATAATACTATTGAAGGAGGAGGAGGTATTTTATTTTATTCCATTTTAAAAACACACATTAAATAAGGGTAGAAAAAAAACCATCTTTGTCTTTGCTTCAGAGCCTGTATGAAGCCATGCGCAAATATATATATTGCAGCCTCTGGTGTTTCTTTAAGCCTTTATGGAGAAAGCAATGCTTTGCTTGAGTGCATAGAGTAGTAAAAAACAGATTAACACTCAATTTAGGATAGTCTCTGACCTTGCACCACTGACTTTCTTTTACACCACTTTGTGTTGATGTGAATGATGGCACACGCTGTGGGGTAATGGATATTCAGATCTCACCTGTTCAAAAAGTGGTTGCTAGTTGGCTGTTAAGTATTATCTCATGGTTTTATAGCCTCTACTACAAGTGAACAAGCTGCCTCTGCCCTTAAAATCATGAAGATTACAAATTTAACATGGGCTTTTGAGGTGGCATGAGAGAGGTAGCAAGAAATGATGAGTACAAAGCAGCTAGGTCCACCAAGCAAGATTTGGTGTATACTGACATTTTCACCTGTCTTCAGTATTAATGGTGCTTATAAGCATTTTTTTTCCTTTTTGGAGAAGTCACCTTGACCCAGAGTGTACTAAATTCTGATTTCACCTCTCAAAAAGTTTCCAGCTGATAATCCAGTTACTTATAACAAATGCTTATCTTTAAAAAAAGGTCCAAGCTCTTTTTTCAGCAAGCTCCAAATAGTCCAAAGTCTGGAGGAATGTAACCTGGCTTATGTCTACTGTTCATTTTTTAAAAATATCATGTATGAGAAAGACTTGGGCAGAACAGAAGCATCTAAATCTAAAAACATGTGATCCAGCTCCTTTCCCTAACACTGTAGGCAGATATTATTTTCCTGGCATTTAGCCTTTGATGTATGTATGAGTGGGCAGGCCTTTCCCAATACGACTATTATTGTCTGCCTCAACGTATCTTAGATATCTAATCTCACCAGTTGTCTAGCTTATGCTATGCAAAGACTTACTTTCTCTTTTTTTTTTCCCCCTCCACAGAAACATTTCTAACACTAACAGAGGAGCTGTTTTATTGAGCCAAGAAGTTGAGAGACTCATCAGGATCAGGTATTTTGGCTGCAACATGGCAGAACAATTTTTTTAGTAGCCACAGAGCACAGGGATGCTGCCATGGGCTCTCGTGAAGCATTGCTTTAGCATCTCTTTGTGTCCAGCTCACTCAGAGGTTTGCAGTGGACATGCATCTCTGCCATCATTCTTGTTCTGCTTTTAGCAAAAGACCTGGGGTAGAAGCAATGATGAGGATGGGACAGAACCTTTTTGGAAGAGAAGAGTGACCTGTGATACCAGACAGTTCAGGTCCTTCACTGCTTCCCAGACTCCAGGGGAACACCAGACTAGAGATCCTAATCAAGGAAGCATCTGTATGTCTGATTTTAATGCTAGACAGCCTTTCCCAGCCAGCTGTCATGCCAAGTGCTTCCTCTCTGTTCCTATACCAGGACGTGAATGAAACTGACCCATAACATCTAGACAAAATAAGGCATAAAAGGGAGTTGAGTTATATTAAAGCCATTCACCAGGCATGGATTTCCATTGGAAATGATGTATGTTAGGAGGGCTTTTCCCAGACAGGAACAGGAGCTGGAAATTTAGACTCCAGCATCTCATCAGTGTCACTGGGTTTAGCAGCCGCTCTTTCTTTAAAGTTTCCTGCTGCATATACCCCAGGCATAGGGACTAGCAAACATCATGAGAAAAGTCACAATAATAAAATAAGTAATAAAACCTATATCAATCATGGAACTTTAAAGTATAAAGTAAACACTGTAATAATTTCCTCTATGATTTTATCCTCTGAACTTCCCAGAGTTTGTTGAACAGGAATTTTTACAGATATTTGCTACAGCTTGATTTCAGATGCATTAGCACAAAATTAGAATAAACAACCTAGAAACAATGGAGGAGTTTTTTGCTTCCACTTCATGACCAAGAGCAGAACATAACACACAGAATGACATCTTGAGGCCAGAGTTGGGGAATGCTTAGGAGATCCAGCATAACCAAACTCTTTTAGGCAGGAGTGCCTCCTCCATACCATAAACAATATATTAAAAGCAACTTCCTTACATCTTTTCTGGAAAGCAATTTATGTCATAGTTACAAGGCATTTCCCTCAGCATTTTCATCTTTGTTGTTTTCATCTTTGATAGTGCGGGAAGGAAATCGGACAGCTTGTGGATATTCCTGCTACCCTTCAATTCTACTGATAATAGTTGTGGAAATATACACATAGGAATAACTTCCTGAATGAAACAATATTTAGCACGTATAGAAGCTTTTGTTCTTGTTGCCTAGGGAATATACAGTTACACACAATTATACTGATTTTTTAAATGACTGTAAAGAATACCACTAGGATGTGTGAATGCACTCTTTGAAAACACAAAAGCAGCCAAATCATGTGGCTTTTTTATAGATAGAAGAGTCAAATAGATACACGCTAGCTCCGTTTTTCTTAAGCCATTTTTATCATAACAGGAAGTGTTACTCATTCTAAATTAGATGGTGAATTATTTTACAAAAAACACAACCCTATGATGGGCAGTGGACAGAACTTTCCCCTGTTTATTTCATAATCTTGAACAGATTTTTCAGGAGAAGCCAACGTGTCATCAGCTAAAGATGCAGCACTTCGATTTTTCCTGCCCCCAAAATTAGAGAATCCACAGATTTTGTCTGACTTGAGCATAAAAATAAAAGAAACTCCTGAGAAATACATACAATGTCACAGCAAGACGATTAAAAAAATACAAAATAGTTAAATTTCCCCACATACATAGACTTTATACTCTTGTCAAACAGTAATAACTTGGGAACATAAAAATGGCTATATTAAGTCAGCTCAAAAGTCCATGCATCTGAGTATCCTCCAGCAGTTACCTACTGTGCTGGATAATTAAGGAAGAGAGTAAGAACAATACCACAAATAAAAACAGAGCAAGTTGAAACAGCCTTTTACAACTGTAGACGCTTACCTATTTATGTCACAAGAAACGCTAAAGGACAAGGACAGGCTCGCTACTGCTCCTTCCAGGTCTCCAGAAGAAAGGCAATGGAGTAAAGTGGGCCAGAGGAAGTAAATTAAGAACAAAGAGACAACAGGTGTTTCTTATTTTCCTTCATGGTAGGTGAGTAGTAGGCTTGTCATTTCCTGAGGCAGAATTCAGACCATGATTTCTAAGAAATCATGGGGTTTGTAACTTTATCAATTTTAGATTTTCCTTTCTCTGTGCTGGAACAGGAAGAGATTACTAGGTACTCGTACTTCACCTACACTGTATATTTAGCAATTTTATCTTCTGGGGTAATGGTTGTGACCTTGCACATACTATTGCAAAATGCTATCATTACACCTCTGTAAATGTAAATCAATACAGAACTAGCAGTTCTGATGTTACATAATGAGTTAAAACCCACAGCATTTTCCCCTTCTAAGCTGGTGTTTAACGTAGTTATCCAACACACCTGAACAAGATTCATTGAGTCTGAATGGAAACAAAGCATGCTCATTGCTTTCACAGAATTTTAGTGTATATATACATAGTATTCAAAATTAAGGTTATTTTATTCATATTCTACTCTGTCTAGTAAAGTTAAGAGGAGTCTTTGGCATCTTCTATCAGACATGACAAATTTCAAGTACAAGGACTGTAATTCCCATCACTCTGCACGTTTTGCATAGTTATTCACCCAAATTTTAGGTCTGAATTAATAACATCTGATATTTAAAAAACTAAATACAGCAGAAATTAGACCTGCAGATTTCAGTCTACAATGTTTTGACATACTTTACACTATCAGAGGACCATACTAGACCTCACCATGTAACAAAACCAATGTGGTTTATTTCATTTATTTCAGCCTAAAATGACAAGGACATAACTGTATCTGTCTCTCAGTCCTTCCAGCCGCCCGGGTAAACACTAAGCATTTACAAGATCAGACATGTGAGAAGCAGTGCCTCTCAGTGTCTAATTACAAGAGCAAAGTAAAAATAATGTTTCTGCATTAAACAAGTTAGCTTTAAAATTTGAACAAATCTGAATATTTCTTAAATTGAAATCTGTAAAACAGCCTGATGACTGCTTCTTTGCTCTTTCTGAGTATGCCTGAGATTATAACCTTAAAACTCAAACCAGGACATTTATGTTTACAATTTTCATCTAAACCTGAATCTAAGAATGTCTCTTCCTTTGATTTTCTGACTGGAAAACTGAGCTGTGTTCTGGCCTGGATGAGATGTTACTGACAGTCCCATCTCCAGGAGCAGGCCAGGATGGCTTTGTCCACCACTGAGGCAGGAAAGGATTTTATGCTGAGATGCAGTGAATGCAGTTAGGTCAATGCCAAATACTTTCAAAAATTTCATCCTAGTCAGGATATTTCATCTTCTGAGTTATTCTATTAGGTGAGTATGTAGGGGTTTGGGGTTTGGTACTGCACTTGCCCCATCTAAATGGCAGTTGCATAAATAATACACTGACCAACCAGTATGCTGGCCCATCAGCTCTGAAGTATGCCACCAGCAGCAGTTGTGTAGGAAATGAAAGGGAATAAGGAATGAAAAAAGGGCTGTGTGACTTTAGTGCAGTTCCTTTTACCTCCTCCAGTGATCTAGATAAGAAGACCATGATGCCTGTGAGAACAGAAGACTAAATTTGATGAGCTAGGAGAGTTCTTCCTGACATTGGTTTATGACTTTTTTGGGTGCCTCCACCCACACCATTGTCCCATTAAAGCTGTACCAGGGCAACCCTGAGAACCGTGCATGTGAACAGGAGCATCTTCAGTAAATTAGAGGACTTCAAAGCACAGCCATCACCATCTCCATTAACAACATTAAACCTACGAGTTTCCCTGCTCCAGAAAAGTCAGAAAATTGAGAAAAACACGTTTGTTCTACACATCACATAGGTTCTTATTCACATTATGATTCTTTCAGTCCTTTAGCTGCACATTTTCTAATTTTTATTTGACACTGTCACAGTTACAGGGTCTTTGAGGTTGTTTGTTTTTTTTTTAATGAACGCTCAGATTAGCACACAACAGCAAGAACTAAGGCTGAAAACAAACTCTAAAACCTAATACAATGAACAACGTGCTATGGAGAGTTGGCGACGCCTCTGTTGTGGGACCCTGGGCAAGTCTGTGCCTCTTTACTCCCTTTCCACTGAGTAAATAGATGCCAGAGGTGCAACTCGCTGTGTACCAACCTCACATGTGAAAGCTGCTGAGACAGTGAGATCACAGAGACCTTTGCTTTGGTGTCATCATCCTGGAAAGACACAAGTACTCAATCAAAGACGTCAGGTCTTTCATGTGAATAAAGTGCTGATCCCACAAGCTCAGAGGCCTTTGCTGACTGGTACCGTTGAGCACAGAAAAGCTGCCTTCACGCCAGGTCAGCAAACAAAAGGTGCTGTTCCAGTGGTCGTAGAGGCTGATGCCACCTCTGCACGTTCCCATGAGAATGTTAATCTCTGCACTGGCACAAGTACTAACCTCAACCCACCACGCAGACAATGTTGCCTTGATAAAGACCCAGCAACGTGAGTTATATTAGAGAATTGATAGCTCTGACTATTAGACCTAGGGCACAGGAACCAGGCAGCTACCTAGCCTTGTCAAACACATACTGCGCAAGCTGGCAGAGGTAGGAGGAAAGCACTTTTTATGGCTTTTAGGTGCACAAATTACTCTTTTTCCTAGCCAGAGGGGGACTGCAGGATTGTTCCCCACCTACATCCACCTACCCCTCAATCCCCAGGCATCTTTTCCCCTCCTCTCAGGCGCTGCAAGAAGGAAGGGCTCTCTGCCAACCCCACTGCTTCCACCACATCCAGCTAGGGCAGAGCCTCTGTGCCCCTGGGGACAGCGCGGAGAACGGAAGGGTGGGCCCAGGGAAGGAAGGAGTGGGTGGACTGCAAGTAGGCACAAATACGTATTACTCTCCTCCCACCTTCTAGTGGGTCCTACTTGGGAAATTGTTTTATTTACCCCACCTTCTGCTCTCCCCAAAACAGAGGGAGAAATTAAAGTCCTGTTGCTGAAATTGCCACTAGTTACAGTGAAGGATTACTGTACCCTCGGGCTGGTGATGGCTGAACACTATCAGCAAGGACAGAACGGGCCAGGAACAGAGATAAGTGGCAACTGAAGCTCTTAAAAAAGATTGTGTCCTCAGGTTTTGTACATCTCGATAGAATATAAGCTGTCAGTGTTGAAACTGTTTTTCATTCTGGGTTTGTTTAGGGGGGGGGGAAATTCATTTATGCCTGTAAAATAAAAAGCATTGTTTTCAATCTCCTGAGAAGCTGATTTTCTACATACTTTCCCTACCAAAACACAGTCACCAAAGGTAAATGCTGGGTTTACTTATGCAGATGCTGATAAGCTTCAACAGGATCAATGGAAAAAAAAAAAGAAAGACATTGGGCAGAATGAGTTGTGCTCTTTCCAAGTCACTGGCTTGATCGTCCTTCACTTCTGGAGACAGGGCAAAGTTCAGATTTGACTTGAAATTCTGGAATGCATTTGATTTAGATAATTGTAAAAATATTCCACATTTCCTCAGCAGACACACATTTCATGTTTATAATGGAGTTTCTACACCGAACAGGGAGTCTGTTGTGCAGCTAACTCAGTAATCATCCAGCAGAGCTTCAACCAGTCCTGCAGGAAGCCACTCACCTACCAGTGCAGGTGAGGGACCAAGCACTTATCTTATTACACTTGTTACACTGTTATTAGAGTAGCCCTTCTGGCTGGTATTGCATTTGTCTTTTTATTACTATTTTATCAATTTTGATAAAACTAGTAAAGCTCTTTTTCTATAAGCAGAGCCTGATGAAGTGAAAGGTAGCACAGGAGAAACAGAAATCCTCAGCTCTTTTTTAACTTCTCCGGCTGTCACAGCTATGCCAGCAGTGCTGCAGCTCGATCAGCGAATCAGTCATACAGTACCCACTTTTAAAACCAGGAAAGAAGGAGATGAATTACAAACTAATGGTAAATAGCTTTCCTGCTTTTGAACTTGATGTAATTTGGACTTTACAAGTAGAGCGCAGTGCAGTGGTTGTATGACTTGAGAATCTACCCTGTTCTGGAGGAATGGTTTAGAGCCATTTCACACCCGGGCTTCCATCATCTCAGACCATGCATGTGGCTTTCGTTATCTTTAACACATCTGAGGCTGGGCCTGTGAGTTTATCAGCTCTTCCCAGTGGAAATAGGGAGTAATAGAATAGAGTCAGTAGAACTGACTTGGCACTGGCATATCCACAGTGTCTGTAAGTGCTGGGGTGGAGGGTAACTCAGGTGTTGCCCACAACCTCACCTGGGTATAATAGCACACACCTAGAGAGAGTCTTAGAGCTAGAGAATCCTCTGGAATCATCTTATCTGGTCAGCAGAGAACATATAATTGGGTCCATTTCAGCTTTACCATTTTGTGTGGAAAAACCTTTTTTTTCTTGCTATCTGTTTACAAAAAAAAAAATAAAAAATATGCCCAGGCAAAGAAAAAAACATCCCTACAGAACAGAAATCAAAAATGACGGAAGAGGTGGAAGTCCAGTGGTAGTTTTAACTCCAGGTTACCTCAACTGAAAGAGTACAGTTTTTAGATAACTTTTGGCCACTTGTTCAATTTAAATTATTTTTGTACCATCAAAACATGATTTATAGCCTGGAACTTATCTACTGTAGCACAGCCAAATGAATTTTAAAGATGGACCTGTTATAAAATGGACCAAAACCAAAGGTTTTAAGGAAATGACAACTGACCCCTCTCCATAGCAGCACAGTGCTACAAGAGGCAGCTATAATGGTATAAATGGATGGTTTATCAGCTTTCTGACAGGGACTGACAAAACCATGTCAAATGAGGCATTAAAACCGTAGTTTTGAAAACTGTGATAAATACCAGCTAATCTACTGACATAATATATAGTGAGTCAAATATTTAGTTTTGCATTAAATCTAAATCCAACATTAGAGCATTTCCTCTTGATTAAAAAGGATAAAATGTAGATGTTATTTTATGCTCCAGTTCCCACGTCTAATTAATGCTCAACATTTGGAGCCATTTCTGACATTACAAATGTATTAGCAAACATGCCAAGGAAAGGGGAGAGGCACAAGGGAAACAAGTGCAAAATCTATATGCTTAATTCATATTCCTCCATTTACAGTGGCTAATATGTTATTGCAGAGACTATTTGCAGACACTTGCCTTGCCAGTGAACAGCCAGCTTCCCTGATTGCTTGTATAAACAGTCTTCTAGATCTGGAGACAGACGTTGTAAGAGAGCACATAGCTAATTTAATTTTAGTATCATAAATAGATTTAGCGCCGTTAATAGATTCACAGTAAATGTTGGCTAGGCAATATAAGCGTTGAACGATATGACTATTAAAAGCCTTAATATTTGTGAGTGATCATGTGAAAAGGTTTGTCAGAAAGTTTATTATCTTGGGAATAAGATATACCTAATTAGAGAAAGGATTACTGCTGAGATCAAATGAAACTCTTTAGTGGTTTTGTATCATATATTATTTATCTTAATGGGCATAAGGAAATTCTACTTTTAAATGTATATGTATTTATAGGCTAATTAATTACTTACTCATATCTAGAAATGAAATGAGATAAATCCTCACAAATCACTGAAGTATCTTCATTCGTCATGCATTATTTATTCAATATTATGCTTTAGCTGATTCTTAGAAGGCAGAAGTTTGAGAAATGTGTTTTATCATCAAACACTATGATTTCAGACTGTTGTAGTTTCAAAATACACTGTAATCACTCCTTTTCTAGGTGCTGTGTAAGACATCATGAGTTCAACTCAAATGAAAAATAAATTAAAGCCACAAAATAAGTAATCACCTACCATCCTCATTTTAGGAAATGTGTTGATTTATTGTTAGGAAGAAGATCCCTCTAGGCTGACTCTCCTAGCTAAGTCTGCTACAGAAATCAGTATTAAGGGCAGCTTGTGGGATTTGGTATAGTTTATGCTACCAGAGAAACAGTTCTTCACACTCTGAAAATAAAGTAAAAAATCACTGAAAACACACGCAGAAGAAAACCAAAACAAAACAGAAAAACAAACACAAAAAACCCCCAACGCCCAAAACCAAAAACAACCAAAACACAAAATGAAAGAGAGATTAAAAAGATGGACTTCAGAATTAAATGCTTCTTATATTCAAGAAAATTACACCCTGATTCTTCTCCACTATTACATGCTGAAAAGAATTCTTGTAAATGTATAGCCATCAATGTATATCAGCGTGTGTTCTTTGGGGTGCAGGTTAGCAGACATTTGACTTTTCGGAAGCTGCATGAACTTTAATGCCAGTCAAACACCTCAGAAGTCATTTACCAACAGCAGCAACACAGACTTCTTCAGCACACAGGTCTGTAAAGGGGAGGAGATTGTACATAGAAGTGATACTCTATACTACTCACTCTTTTGGTGGGTAGTTGCTTTTATTCAGTTTCCTCAGTTTCTTATCTCAAAACCACAAAGACCGTAAGCAAAATGATAGTTCAGAACAGTTCTGCAAATATTTGGCCCTGGGCACTTTCCTGAGCTGACTATTCCCAGGGCTTCTCTCTGCAGGACTTCCGATCATACAGGACTCTGCTCAGAGGAGGGCTCCCAGGCTCTCATTTCCATTAGGATGGCTTTCCTGGCCCGCTTACCAAGGAGGAAGTGAACCCACTGTTGATAGCAGCTATCACCAAGAAATGCCTTTGAATCAGTGTTTTAAATGGTTTAAGTGTTCCTGTAAACAAATCACAGCCAAATGTGATATCATTCCAGAAACTGTGATGGCAAACCAAGTTATACTTGCTCTACTCCTTCCAAAAACGGTTTTATGCTATTTAAACCTGGAAAAGGTTTTAGCATCATTTTGGACAGACAGGTTAATCACAGTAATGCTGGCATAACTGACTTGTACTGTCAAAACAGACAAGTGAGTCACAGAATAGCCCTACACCGCTCCTACTCCTTCTGCCCAGTTCCACAGTCAATACAGAATGCTGCAAGACCAAGACATTCCCTTCCCGACACTCTAAAAAGACAACAGCCAGTCTCAAA
>VWZK01002665.1:27633-39860 GCA_013396935.1 Baryphthengus martii | reverse complement strand
AGGGGGAGGGGGAAGGGAAAAAAAAAAAAAGACCCTGCATAATTTTGCAGTCTGAAAGACCTAAATCAATGCTGTCTTACTGAAAAGTGGTTTCTGTCTTTTTCATGCCACTGTGTTACAACATAAAATACCATCTGGGACCTACTGTAACATTAAAGAAGACTCCTTGTGAATGCCCTAGAATTTGGGGTTGATCTCGGAACTTATACCAATCTCTTGTGCAGAATCTGGTTGCCAATTTATACAACAAAATGCAACACTAGCAGTTTCATTTGCCTTGCACTTTGCACTTCAATTCAGGTACCCGAAAACGTAAGTAACAAGCATACAGGTAGTCTGTGAGCTACTGATGAATGGGAACTAAAAGTTATGACAGATACCTATTGGAAGATAACAGTTATATTTACTGAGAAGTTTGGAGGCATGTGCTCTAAGGTTGGGGAACTGGCACCTTTCTTTGTCAGTGCTACGTGCTTTTGTTCCTTCTTCACATTTTCACAGTCATCTTTGATTCAGAAGAGACTGTAAGCAATAAATAGCATGAAACTAAAAACTGCCATCAGTGGGAATAATAGCAAAACCTGGGAAGCCCTGGTATTACCTAATTTGTTCTAAAATGTTTCTCAACTACTAATACCCATGATTAACACTTTGTGAAGGGGAAAAGAAAAAAAAAAATAAAAAAGAAGAGGCAATTCTTCCTTTGTCTCTTATCCTGGAGCTTGATTCATAACCTCTCCTTACATCTGTGCACTGAGAGGAAAACATATCTGGTTCCTTTTAAGAGTTCATGAAGTTCCTGTGACTGAAGTCACATTGCTTGTAAGAATGAAGACATTCATCCCAGACTCTTTCTTCTGCAAGGAAATCAGCTGTACTTCTATGAACTGGTCCAAAAATAAAACAAAGAGAAGTGCGTAAGGAAACAAAACTCTTGCCACACAGGTTTTGGAAAGGGCTTCTCACATTGCTGTATGACCATTGACTGATCACCTACCTTTTCGGGAACAGTCATCCTGCAAAATGAAAATGCGTTACCCTGGAAGAATATGATCATGTGATATTTGGAAGTATATAAAGTGCCATACCAGTTTACAGTTTATTTCAGTAAACACAAAAACACATTTCATGTCCTTCTTTGTCTTTACATACCTGGTGCAAGGTAGTCATTCGAGATGTCTCACATGGAGAAAGCTTATTCAGATGCGAAAAATATCACATGTTTGCACTTGCAAATCACCATTAGCAAATGATTTTCCTAATGCTTTAGACAATATAGTAGCAAAGTGCAGCTGCTTCATCCAGAATGGTATTTTAGTGATTTTTAAGAACATAATGAGAGCAGGTAATTGACTAGTGAAGCTAAAAATTTTTCTTTCAATTAAACAATCAACAGCTCAGTACATCAACATAATCATCTTCACCCCTCCACCTCTCTGTTATCAAATCAATATGTGGGTAGCAGTTGTCTAAGAAACCACTTCCTTTGTGCTTCTAAACCAGTGTTCAGAATCCATTTTAAAGCATTTATTCAACTGGTCTGGTGTAATTTGCAACTAATGGAAAGTATGTAGTAATGCAGATTCCGTAAGCAACTAAGGAAAAACAAGGCCTTAATTCATCTGCTACTTAATGGCATTATTTATCCTACATTTGCTCTGGTGCAACCAACAAATAACTTACTACTCTACGTTTTAAAATATCATCAATGTATGATTCAACTGGCAGTGCTAGATGTATTGATTATATATATAGGAAATAAGACTGTACAGGTCGTGTTGATGAGTCATGTGATTGATAGTTCAGGAGTCAGTCATGAGACAAAAGTATCATCTTTGAAAAGAAATACACATGAACTATAAAATAATTTTTTCAGGAAACTCCTTCCAAGGGCTATATTGCAACACAGCAAGTTCATTTTTGAGTGGTTGATAATGAATTGATATAAAATGCCCCCCTCAACCACAACTGTGAGTGTTAAGAGGTTTGTTACTCGAAGCACAGGGAAATTCTGCTGTCTTGCAAAAGATTCTGAAATCGAGCAGTCCTACCCCACCGCACGTACGTTCTAATGAGTTCTAGTGACATGTCTGTAACATAATTCTCTTCTCTAGCAAAAATGACTGTTTTCATCTGCAGATCACATATATTTTGTTACAGCAAAAACATCAAGCAATGGTTAAAAAGGGAGAAAACCTACAGTGCCATGTGGAAATAGTCACAGGTAAATTAGTGAGTTTCCAGTGTATTTTTTTTTATTAAGGCATAAATATATTCTGATGTATACTATATTCACCACCTGCACTTCCTGCAAGTACACCCTCACCACCCAGACACTCCCAAGGGTTTGGGAGGGGAGTTAGCTGGTGGAACAAACCAGTGCTGAGCATGAACAATATTCATTATGAGAGTAGAACTGACAGAAAGTGGGTACTTTATTCAGCTATTGCAGTGTCAGCATTGTCTTATCATGCTATAGTATGAAAAACTGTGAATACATGAGCACTACCTGCATGTAGTTCTGATTGAGATTTTCAAAATCAACTAGTGATCTAATTGGGTTCAATCCTTAGCTTCACAAAAAGAGTTACCATGAAAAGATACGATTTTGGGGAACTGCTGTGTGTCTCCTGCCTGCTCACAGAGCCGAGAGCAGACGTCTCTGCTGCTGCTTCTGTCACTGATGATCCACTGAATAAATTTAGGCTGCTTCACTCGGGGTACACTACTCATAAAGTTGGAAGGGAACATTATTGCACCAAGGAGACAGTATCGTACTGGATGCAACACTGGTGATCGCCTGCATCAGCCTCCAGGGCCAAAGCCAGAGAAATAGGCTTAGCTCAGCAGGGCAGACCCCATCCATCTCCTGGGAGGCTGCTGACCACTAGGTTACCTCAAAATCTTACCAGCATGGAAAGCTAGCCTGGTCCCTGCCAGACTGCCAGGGCAGTCTCTACATGTTACCCAAAACAATCATTTGGCAAATCGGTTTTTGTCATTCGACAGACTCCAGAAAAAATTCCTGGGTTACTCTACTGCCTGCACCAGAATGCCATGGGGGATGCAGAGCCACCATCCTGTCCCGCTTTCTTTGCCTCTGAACACCTGAAACCTCTTTTACGCATAGCACAGATCTTCCTTGGCTCTTCCCACTCTGAATTATATAGCTCAGTGTTTATTTTCAGCCAATAAAGCAAGTCACTCACAGTTCCTGCCCACATCTAACTGGCACTGACATGCTCAGAGCCAAATTTAATCTGGTGTTTTACTAGACAACTATAGAACCAACCAACTACCATCCCTCAATTAGCAAAACTTTCTCCAATGTACCAGCGGAGCTCCAACACTCATCAGCCAAAATGAACCAAGGTAGTGCACACCTTTTCTTTAAAGTGTTACCATCCTTTAAACTGTTTACACTAACCTGGGCTATTTTCATTCAAGGTGGGTTTAGAAAGGGCTCCCCTGGCAGAACCAAAGGGGTCTGGTGACAACTGGCAGGACAGGTCCCTGGCAAGGAATCTCAGCCACTGGCCCAGCCTTTTGCAGAAAGGGGTCTTTCTATACCTTAGCTCTACAACAGGTCTGAGCTGCTCTCTGATTGACTCTGTGTGCTAGATTAGGTTTTTGGCTGGGTAAGAGGGTTCCTTCTTAAATAGAGAAGGAAGTGGAAGAACTGATGTGTACAAAGCAAAGTTACTTCTTCCCCTTTTCTTTATCCTGATAGATGTAGTAAGTCATTAAGATACAATTGCATGGTAGCGGACAGTCCTGACTCATTTTAAAATGGCTGTACCCTCATGTGGGTGTATCCCAGCACAAGCACTCTCTTTCAGTACATCTAGACAAGGATAAAAGTTGTGTTTTAAAAGATATTTTCTAATGTAGCTTGACTAACACTTTTTGAAACCTTGCATAGATAGGGTAAGTTAAATGCTAAAAGGTTTTAAAAAGTGTTTGGTAAGTCATTCTAAAAATACAACTTTTTTACCTGTCTAGACAATAACAGAATACTTCTAAAATGACACGTCATGCTCATGGGAAGTCCCACTGCAACAGCCAAGAAAAATTATACCATAAGAAACAATCAATAAGTTTCTACACATAGATCTTCAAAGCAATGGCATAGATTGACACACAGGGAAACCCTGAAGGCCTCGTCTAGACAACAAGAGAAAAAGATCAGTAGATTTAGTTCAGTCAGATCCGCTTTTTTCAAAAGCAAAACCAACTGAAAGTCTACTAAAATAATCTTCTGCTCAGTTTTAGCAGCTCATAGTTTAGGCTCCTGGCTGACTGTAACTCAGCCTGCTAAAATCATGTTAAAAGTATTGAGGTCTGTGAGTCTGTCAGATGGGATTCTTAGTCCTTAAATAAGCTTGATTCAATTAGGTCTCCTGGAAATGGCCCCTTTCCTAAGACTGACAAGAAGGCCACTCATTTTTCATGCCCATTCAATCTTTTAACCCAAATCATTTGCCTAAATTGTACCAACAAATGAAAAATTCAGTCTGTCTTTAGCATTAGTATTTCTAGCCGACTGTGAACACCAACTCACTTCCTACAGACCACCAGACAGCAATTGGTTTTGACTTTGACTTAGTTTTTACTGAAATGTACTCAGACAAAGCCCTTGATCTACTCCTTTAAACAGCCACTGGAAAATCTCTAGCCCACATGCATGCACGCATACTCATTGTAATAATTGTCTTCTTCTACAAAGTCAGCAGATAAATTCTTTGTCAATAATACATGTCCTTACACTGCTTTGCTTCTACCAAGCTGACTGAAGAGTGAACAAGATAGAGCAACTGTTTCCCAAAATTGTTGACCATTTTTGACAAAGAAAAAGAAAAAGAAAAAAAAAAAAGAGAAAAAGAAAAAAGAGAAAAAGAACAAGAAAAAAAAAAAGAGGAGAAGAAAGAAAAAGCCATTGTTGCAATGGAAGAACAAGCCCATCTTCTCTGACGGTTAATGTCAGTCTTTTTTTTATATGACATTCAGGAGAGAATTCACAAGTCACCAACTCAATTGAAAAAGCCCACCAAATACTAATTTACTGATATAACTGCAAGTGACCAAAATAACACAGTCTGGAGTTGCTTGAGATTCCCTGGTTTTATGAGTCATTTGTCCATAGCTCTCAAATAATGGAGCTGTGAAAAGGAGCCACTTCAGTTGTCATGATGAGACTTTTTCATGATCGTGTCAGGTTTTTTTGGCCTTGGCATACACCACTTGAAATATTTTAGAAATACACATTGATTTCCTGTTGTGAATAAATAGGAAGAAAACAAATATCCTATGTTCGTGAGGCCAGCAGTTAACAAGATCCGTGATTCAAAATAAAACATAGACTCCGCAGCTGGCAAAGGCTCTTTGGTAAGCAGTTGTTGTCACCTACAGACCCGGACAAAATCTTTCTGTCCTTGCTAAGCCCAAATCACCGTTAAACGGTAATAGAAAGCTGATCTAAATCAGGTCCAGAATGTTCTGATCTGCTGTTGATGTTTATTTCAGGTTTTCAGCACTATCTTGAAACTTTCTCACGTCTTTAAAATCTAACCTTTATATACCTACCTACATAACTGAAAGACAGTAATACCCATGCATAGATTTTTTTTGTCCTCTGAGAAGACATCTAATAGCAGATTTCTTCGGGGCCTAATACAATTTATTGTTCGCTGGACTGAGTGGCAAACCCTCCATTTCTCCGACGGGACCAGAGGAAGGCTCTTTGCAGTGAAAGCAAACAATTAGGAGCCCTAAGTTATTATTTCCTATTATTGTGCAATAAAAGAGGCTCTGGACTTTTCAGTGTGAAGTATTAAAGTGTCCGGGATTGCAAATATCGTGCAAGCACTTTCCTCCTCCCCCCGCCCCCGCACATTGCGGACTCCCTCGGAGGGCGCGAACGGGCTACACCACGCGTGCCCCGGCGGCGCGGCTGGGCTCCCTTACCAAGAGGGCTCCCGCCCTTTCCTGCGGGTGGCCTTGGCTGCCGCCTTTGGAAAATACCCCCCTACAGCCCAGCACCGCAGCTCTCCCTGGTCCGAATCAGTCCGGGCATCCCGCGGGGCTGTGCCCGCTCCGCGCTTCCCTGGCCCCCACGGGCCGGGAGCCGAGTTGCGTGCGGAGTCAAAGTACATAGGCGGCTGGGTCGATACCCTATTAGGCTAGAAACAGTTCTGCATATCAAAGGCCGACGAACCTAATGACTAAAAATATAAGTACCTGACCCGGAGGATTAATCACACACTGTCACGCTGAAATTGGTGCAATTCTTCCAATCATTAACGTTTTGCTTACAAAAATGTGCTTTCCTGTTTGTTTTTCTGCTAAATGATAACCATTTTCAAGTTGAATCGGCTGATAAAAAAGTCGAAAACAAGACGGGAGTTGTGCTGGAAAGGTCATACGTGTTAGTTCGGCATGAAATAGCCAACAGGCAAACAAATAGGAAAAAGCAGGGTGGCACGGAAGGGGTTCGAAGATTTACCGAGTGTGTAAAGTGCCTTGGCTGTGTTTCTCCTACCGAGACGAGGCAGCCCGAGGAGAGCAACTCGCTCGTCCCGCCGCGGGCATCCCCAAGCGAATTTCCCCGTGCTGTGAAAACCGGCTTGGGACGTTCAGGACGGCTGCTAGGGGGGTATCCCTGACCGGCAGCTCAACCCTTCCCCGCCGGTGTGTTTTTGCGTTAAGTGCCGCGAAACAGCTGAGACCCCCTCCCTGGGTAGGTGGGTCAGCAAGGGCATTTCCACAAGCTGAGCCTGGGTGACAGCGCTGTTGTCACCTGCCCCGACACCCTGGGAATCCACATCCTCAGCCCGCCGGCCGCTCCCCACCTGCAGGGAGCTGCCAAATTCCCTGCTACCGCTGGGAAAGCGCCGGCGTTTAACAAGCCTCGCTTTCCGGGACCACGTTCACACTGTCTGGGACACAAACCCAAGCTGTGCCCCGGAGAGAGCCCCCGCCCCTACCACCGCTTCGGGCTGTGCGAGCCTTTAAGAGCGGTTGGCTCCCCGATCTGCCCGGCCGAGGGATACTGGCACCGCCCCGCGTGGAACTGGGCTTTACCAGAGTCCACCTAAGGCCACAAGCCCCCGGGCCGACGCCTGACGCCCACCCGTGGTGGCGGCACTGGCCCATGCGGCTTCCCGTCCCAGTGAGAAAGCGCAGCTGTAACGCGAAGCCGCCCTGAAGAGGTAACGCCAGGTTCGCGCTCCCTGATTTCGGTCGGGACAGAGAGACAAGAGAAGGAAAAACGGAAACGAAAGGGCCAGGATGCTCCTACCCGAGCGCCCTCCGCCCTGATCCCGGCACTCCCTGCACCTCCCGCGGCTCAGCCCCGGAGGCTCACGGAGGGCTGTTCGGTCCCAGTCGGAACCTGGGCTGGGACCTGCGACAGAAACAGTGAGCGAGGGAAAACGAGAGGGTTGGGAAAGCGTTTTCCTCCTCAGCGGAGCCCCACCGCACGCTTTCTGCTCCCCACGATGATCTCCTCGCCTTGCGTGCACCGCGGTGTGCGGGGCCGAGGGGGCGGCCGGAGGCTTCGCCCTTTTCCCAGCGTGCAAGGACAGGTGACAACGGAACCTCCCCGTTTACTTCATGTTTTCGTGTCCCGTTCACGACTGCAGTTTTAAAAGAATAAACCAAAACTAAAGCCAGTTATTTAGAAAATTCATCCGCTGTTTCTTGAAGCATTAACCCTCTCAGACGCGATCCACTGGCTGCTCTAACGGCCGTCCAACCTCGCCAGTCAAAATAGTTATTTGTTGCTCCCTAAAATCCTTTCCTGGCACAAAAAAACTTCCTGGCACCCAGCCAGGGGCAGGTCTCTGTCCCCTGGGAGCTCGCTGCGGTGCCGGGGGGGCACTGAAGACGCCGAATGGTGCCCACCCCTGAGATGCCCGGTGCCGGGGGCATTTACCCGCACTCCCGGGCTCCATTCTCCTTCCCCGCGCCCCCAGCCGGCATCATTTCGGAGAAAGGCCGATGAGTAACCACTATTGACTCAGGCGGGTCAGCGGCTGCCCCAGCAGGGGTCGATGCCCGGGCCCTGAGCAAGCCCCACCGGTTCCGCTCCTCCTCTAGCCCGCAACCCTCCCCCAAGGCCGGGGCGGCTCGGGGGTAAACACCTACGCGCCCAGCCGGCGCTCTCAGACCGGGCTTTCCTCCTCCCGCCGCAGCGCCCTTTCCCGAGCCGACACGGGCACAGGCAAAACCGACACGCGGCGTAGCAGGCTGAAAAACAGAAAAAAAAAAATAAAAAATCATAAAATCCCATGAGCCCAGGCGAGATCCCCGCAAAGCGAGACTGCCCAGAGAGCGGCAGGGTGGCCGGTACCAGAGGGAAAAGCCCGATTGCAACACACCTGGGGTTTTGCTGCCGGCGAGGAGGTTTGGGAATTCTCCTACCAGTAACTGAACAGCCAGCGTGGCAGGTGGTGCAGAACTTAGTTTTATTTCACAGACAAGTCCATCAAAAATTAAATACCAGTTTTGCCTTTCTTTTTTTTTTTTTTTAAACATTGAACAAATATGTACAAAATATGAACAATGTGAGGTATAAAACCACAAGATTTAAAGAAAACCAGTATGTACAGAAGCAGATATGTATACAAGAGGCATTATCTTCCCTGGCAGTGTCCCTGACTTATGCCCCACAGCTGATGCTAGTTTCTCTCCTATAGCAGGGCTCTATCACTCCCTGCACTTTCTTCTCAAATACAAAATCTGTAAAAAACAGTACTAAAGGTTTTAAAGAAGAAAAATGTGTATTTTTTTTTCCTGCAAACAGAACCATCCAGACTGAGGGGCAAAGTCCTCAGAAATCTGAGAAGGCAAATTTCATCTCACAGAAGAGCAAAAATGAATCTGTCCAAAGACTCCACCTGATGAACGGAAGGATGTCATGGTGGAGAGCACCACAGCAGGTAAAAGGGTGTGAGCATAAGGCACTTGTTGGGATGGTCAAATCTCTCCCTGTTTCACAGAAAGTGTTTCTCTGGTTGCAGTGGGTGTTTAAATTAATCTATTTAAACTAAATTCATTTACACATACAAAGGGCTTAGTCCTGCAATCCATACTCACTTCCACAATAGCTAGAGAGGAGTTTTGCCTGATCACCAACAGCAGCAGATTCAGACCCCTCATGAGTAAGGACAGGGTGCGGTATTATATTCCAGTTAGAACATTGATTAATATACAAATATATCTTACAAATAATTAAATACAAACCATGTTCTTTTAACCAAATTAGAGATCTGCCAAAAATGGACTGTTTGCAGAAAATATATCTTTCTGTCTCTGTTTATTACAAAATGAGTCTATTTGGTGTTGTTGTTTGGGGTTTTTTTTCTTCCAGCAAAACAATGGAAATTTTCTCCTGTATCATAATATTCTTCCAAATCAGCCCCCGGTAAAGTGCAAGCCAAGTTAGGGTCCACTCTCCACATGGGGCCATTAGTGGGTAGGATTGTAATAGCCTTTATCGCCTTCAATGTCCACTTCTTGATCAGAGTCGTCGGAGACGTCTGACTCCAGGTCCTCCTGTGAGGCTGGTGAGGGGGTGTACTGCGAACCATCCAGGGAGACCTCCTTACCCTTCTGTTCAGGGGTTGGGCAGCTCTCTGGCCTTTGGTCACTGTGACTGTCAGCACCTTCCACTTCTTCTTTTTTGGTGGCCTGGGGGTTCTCCTGAAATGAAAGTAGCCTGCTTTGTAGAGAAATATGGGCCACAGAGCCAGGAGGTGGGAATTACAGCTGCACTGGGTGGGAAAACCACCTTGAGTTTCTTGCAAAAAAAGGCAGGTGTCCCCCTACCTCTCTGGGCCTCCTGTCTATAAACCTGCCTGAGTGGGATGGGACAAGGAGAAAGCTCAGCGACACGCAAGGGTTCGGCTCTGATCCCACTCCCCGGCAGCCACAGTGGCCGCTGCCATGAATAAGGCTCCTTGGTGATGGTTATCGCAGCCACTTCAAAAGAATCAGGAGCTGCCGGAGCCCAAGAACCTCTGAACTTTTGTCTTTAGCAAAGCAAATGTTTATTATGAGTCTACAAACACCGACATACAGCTTCCTCCTGCCCTGATCTTTCTTTAATTACACCTAACAGCGAAAGGAGGGAGGCTGAATCCATCCGTGGACCAAAAGAAAATGGGGAAAAAATCACTAATGAAGTTAAAACTCAACATTAAAACACTCGCTGTTAAAAACAAAACAAAACCCTGTTTCTGAAGACAGGAATAGCCCTGCATCGGCAGCCATCTGGGGGAGCCCAGTCCCCAAAGGGAGCATGAAATGATACTCTTAAGAGAAAGCAGGCAGAGACACGTACCCACGATATAACCATGTGGGCTCGGAGAAATGGATGCAACTGAATGAAAAGGAGGAAATGAATTAAAATGGCCGAGATCCCAAGCGAGCTCTCCGGACACTGCAGCATGGGTCAGGCCCCAAGGAGGAGGCCCAGACTGCCTCTTGCCAGAGTAAAGAGGGTTGTTTTTTTTAAATGAACTTTAATAAGTACAAGTTAAACGCAGGGGAAGGTCACAGAACAGACACGTCTAGAGTGTGGCACTGTGATTAGGTTTCTTTTCTATTATTTTTACATTGAAGGCTGATTTACCAATAAAAATTTGCTATCCATGTGACACTTAGTGAAGCTGGACTCAGGCCACAATGTAGGGATTTTTCACAAATCTTTGAGCCAAGGGGCCTCGATCTGGCCAAGCCAGGCAGGATTTGGCCCTTTGGGCCATAANTCTGTTAACAGGTCACAGTGGATGCTTTTGCTATACAATTTATTCCACATTCAGGCAATACCCTTTGGAAAAAAAAAAAAAAAAAAAAAAAAAAAAAAACAAAGAAAAAAGAAAAAGAAAAAAAAGAAAGTGCTCCTTGAGCACTGTTTCTAAGGGAAGGGAAACCGCTTCAACCTCTTGGCCTCGTACACTGATACACTGTAACTATTTGTAAATGAAAAGTAAAAGCTACTTAATTTTCGATGTGGCTCCTCAAAACGAGGCATTTGTACCTGCCTCTCCCAAAGTTTGCAGAAAAAATCGAATTGTGTTTATTAAAAGAGGGCAATTTAAAAGACCAGTAAAGATTCTTCTCCAAAACAACTGCCTAAGTAATTTACTGACAGTTACTTATCTTCTCCATGTTAATTGTCTAAACAACATATGGGTTTACAAAACAATTAGAGTGGAGTTTTAATAGGCGGTGTGTGAAAGCCAGGCATAATTGATATAGGAACTACATTAGGAGCTTTTAACATTAGTGCTGCCTGAATGAGCCCTCATGGATTCCAGCATGACTATTTGTCTTTTTAATCAAGGTGAAGAGGTTAAACAGCCTTTCAGATGACTTCTGCATACAACCTGGAATAGGCGAGCATGGCGTAAGATAAGACAATTAAAATACTTATTTCTATAGAAACGGAAACATCCCCGTACCTGCTTTAGGCGCCTCCATTTGGCTCTGCGATTTTGAAACCACGTTTTGACCTGAGCAACGACAACGAGAGAAAGTACGGAGTAGTCTCAGAGGCAGTAAGCGCCAGGAGCCTTACCCGAGCCACGAAAAGAAAACAAGAGTCAGCCCCGCTCCCCCGATCCGCCCGGGTCCCCGGGAGTCGTGCACGGACGAGAGCCGCGCAGCGCGGCCCGGAGTGGGGCCGTTGCCGCCGGGCCCGGGCGCTGCCCGGGAATGGGATGCTGTGTCCCAGGGCGAGAACACGGCCTCACCTGCCTCTCACTGAGCTGCAACATCTTGGCCAGGCGCTTCCTCTCCGGCGGGGAGAGGTATTTCTGCGTCTCGAACTTCTTCTCCAGCTCGATGGTCTGGTCGTTGGAGAAGCGGACCTGCCCCCCTTTCCTCTTGTGCAGCGGCCGCTGGATGAAGGGGCTCCAGAGCAGCGGCTTCCCTTTAAAGAGAGGCACAGCACCGAGGGTCACCGGCCAGCCGCAGACACGGGTACCCGGAGAGCCCCGGCCCGAGCCTGGGCCTGGAGGCGCGCCGAGTGCAGGGCCCGCTGATTTCCTTCTTCTGATTTTATGTCCCCTAGTTCCTAGTCTAATCTTTCGCCTCCTCTGATTTTTCACCTCCGCCGAAGAGAGAGACCAGTTAAAGCCACTCTACGGGCTTTGGCAACATTTCCGTCAATGTGTTTCCTGTTGGTCTATCTCGAAAAGAAAAGAGACAGAGAAAAAAAAAAC
>VWZK01002665.1:0-25575 GCA_013396935.1 Baryphthengus martii | reverse complement strand
CCAGGCAGGCAGTGCGCGGCGCAGGGGACCCGCTTCCCGACAGCCCCGCAGGAGAATGTAGCCCACGCAGCGCTACCTGGCACCATCGATTTAATTGTTAAAAACCCGCCGGGTGCTTCCTTCTTCCCCGGCGCCCCCGGGGAGGGACGTCCTCTCCGTCCGGGCGCCGCCGGCTGCCGCACCCAGACTCAGCCTCTCGGCGAGCCCCTCGCTGAGCGCCGGCCTGGGGAGGGGGGGGGGCAGAGACTCCCACTCTCCCCGCACCGCGTCACCCACCCGAGGACTCACCCGGGCGGCAGCGGGTAGCGCCGCCTTCTCCCCCTCCGTGAAAGCGGAGGCAGCAGATACCCCCCGAGTGTCCACGGACTGCGCCAGATCGCCCGTCCCGTTTCCCTCCCACGCCCCCGAGTTGACATCGAGCACAGAAAGCTGTTAAGGAATAGCAGGTGCTGGATTTTTTAAGAAAAAAAAGGTCTCCAGTTCAAACCCACGAAGATATTAATAACTAAGAGGCTCATAGCAAGACGAAAGGGTGTCAGTGAAATGGAAATATATATATATATTTAATAATATAGGGAGGTGTGGGTTTGTTTTTTTTTCCTTTACATTGTTAACAAATGCCAAAACTCACCTTTAAAGCATAGTCTTGTGTCTTGTAAATATCACGTACACGTAAAGCGAGCTGACAGTTTTGATTATTTTTTCTCTCTCTGCTCAGTCTCCGAGGCGATGGTCTTTCCAAGGGGTTTAGTTAATGTTTTCATCTGGAAGTGTTGGATTTGCAGCTTGATTTACTTAATAAATGTACAGTAAACCGATGACCCGTTGCCCTCTGGAATAACGACGTGCATGATACGAGGCAGCAGTGTGGAGAGCCCCCACAATATTTTACAAGCTGTCGATTCAAAATGCTGAGAACAAGTTTAAGAAAAAAAAAAAAGTTTTGCTGTATCATTTGGAAACAAATAAATAGAGGAAGAGATTATTCTTTTCTGACTTTTATACAAGCAATAGGCCTTGTTAAAAGGAAGTTTTAATGGCACAGTTATTACATTCCACTACCACTGCATAATCCCTAACAAGAAAAATGAAGCACTTAATTTTGCAGTTCTATAGCACCGCCCCTTTCAAATTCAATTGTTAGACGTTAGCCTTCCTTCTTCCACGGGTTGGAGACTATTAAATCCGCATTCATGAAATGTCACATTTATTGAACTACATAATTTTTTAATATCACTAGTGCAGGTTTTATAGTTGATTTTATTGTTTTTATGGCCATTCAGGGCTCTAAAACCCGGATTTTTTCAATGTTGTCCTTATAATTTTTTTCACACAGTCAGAACTAATAAAATAGAACAGTTGTGACTTTTTAATGCAAGGGGTCTCGGAGTTTCAATATTTTCACTCTGCTGGATACTAAAACCAATAAAAATACATGAGATTTTAATTATTTTCTGGATTAAATAAAACCTTTTACCTTTCTGTTGGAACATACATTTTGTTTGTAGTTTCTGTTGTGAGGGAGATAGTGCAGCTTCGGATAAAATACATTATTACTAATATTGCTGCGAAGAATACAGTTTTGACTGGATTTTGTAGTCTTAACGGGCATTTAAAGTAAGGTGCTGTAGACACCACAAGATCAATGCAAGCGAGACAGTGCTTTAATATTTCTATTCATCATTTTCCAGGTTCCCTCTGGAAAATGCTCAAATTACCTGAAAAATATCGGAGGAGAGAAAGAGAAAATACACTCTTTTCTCAATTAAAAAAAAAAAAACAACAAAAAAAACCAAACCCCCCCCCACACAAAAAAAAAAACCAAACCCAACAAACCTTTTTGCATTGGTTTTCTTGGAATGCACTTGAAACGCCCGCAATTTTCCTTATTAATCTGGGGATTTCGCGGGGCGGAGGGGCGGGATGTGTGCATCCCTGCACTGGCACAAACTCAGCCCGAAGGGATCGGCTGGAGAACTCATTATTTTGTGTAATAACTTCGGGGCCCTGTCTTCCCCTTTACTTTCTGTGAAATCCTTCGCCTCCGAGGAGTTCTGATCTCAAGGAAAAAAAAAAAAAAAAAAGAATAAAAGCAAGGACCCTGCTTGTTCCAGGCGGCCTCGCTGCCACTCCCGACAGCAAGGCCTGGGGGGGACTTCAGGCTTCCCAGCCGCCGCCCGGGACACGCTCCCAAGGGGGCGGACAGAAATAGCAGCTCAGGCCGGGGAAATTGGGTGCAAACACGCTGCTTCGTGCGTCCCCCAAACCGGGGACCTGGCGGGGACAGGGTGGGACCGGCTTCCCGGGAGAAGCAGCGGGGAGCCGCTGCCGGCCGCCTCCTCTCAAACCGTCCCCACTCCCCGAGTGATGCTGCCACGACGGCCTCACAGGACGTGCTGTAAAAGGCAGCCCTCGCAGGGCTGTGCTACAAACCCGGCCCAGCCACCCTCCGCGGCTGTTTTGAGCCTATTTCCATCCCCTTTCATTCCCTGTCCTGCGTGGAGGAGAAGGAGCTTTCCCGACGGACACCGTCCCACGGGCGTCTCGNAATAAAATAAAATAAAATAAAATAAAATAAAATAAAATAAAATAAAATAAAATAAAATAAAATAAAATAAAATAAAATAATAAAATAATCAACCAAATACCATCAACCCCCAGTGTGGGCAAATCAGGAGATCAATGCTTCCAAAACCAGCGACAAATGTCAGGAGGTATTTCCACGGCACCCCCGATTGCCTGCGATAAACACCCCACAGAAGATTTCAGATTTCTGGGGTAGTTATTCCGGGAAATACATAAACTAGTTCGCGATTTGTAAGTGAAATAAGTCTCGAAGCACAGAACTCTTTCCTTGCATCGCAGGTTGTTACCACTAACCTGTATTTTTCTGTCATGATAGCTGCCTGATTTCTGCGCTCAAAACCAGGAGTTTCATCCATACTATTACTATTTGTGACACTTTAGACTTCAGGAGAGTTACACCAGAGATGAATCATTCCTAGCTGCAATAATTGTGTTTGGCTGTACATAATTAGTAAGCAATCCAACAAAGTCCATCTTTTAACAGTCAGAGCTGGCTACCGGGAACGTCATCGCTAATGCTACAGGGTGCTTTCCAAGAGGATCCAGCCCGCAGCCATTCCATCCCTTCCCATTATTGAAAATATTTCAAGACTCTCCCAAGAGAGGTGAGGCCATAGCCTTGAACACCTTCCAAGGAGGAAACAGGAGGGAGTTCACCTCTCTGATTTTCTTAACACCATGAAAGGCAGACTGCTCCAGACAGAGGCACCATGCATTGCGGGGTGATGTCAGTTGGTGATGCTGTCTTCCAGATAACTCATCTGTTAGATATTCACTTTTCACATCTTCTTCTTCGTCATCATCATGATGATTTGATTTACTAAATGAGTTACAACCATAATAAAAATTAAGACAGGTCAGTCTTAGAGGTATTTGTTAGAAGTAGCAGAACAAGACAAATCTTGGTCTAGAAAGGAATGGACAACATGTGAACTATTATTCTAGGCAGAGCTGGCAGGAGCTTATCATTTTCCGTCCTACGTCCCTATAATCATCGGATTATGATTTTGCCAAATTGAAATTATCCAGGTGGGAAAAATTCTGTTCTGAGAGAATCTGCCTCATGCCGAGTATGTTTAAGGTTTCAGCAAAACTGATTCAGCTGTTTCTGAGCATTGGGTTAGAGGAAAGTAGATTTATTTATTTATTTATTTATTTATTTATTTATTTATTTGGAGCGAGCATTTAGATATCCTTGCCTTGTATTGAAAACCTGCAGTGCCCCACCACAAACAAAACAACAGGAGACGAAAACATCCAGCAAAGACTCACCTGGGGTTGCCTCTTTGGTTCTCCCTTTGCTCTTCCTCCTAGGACCATGGTTTACACCCCAAAATTCTTCAGAGAGACACGGACACCTTAGGCATGTTTAGGCCTCCATTGGCCTGACTCAGCTCTCTGATGATTTGAAGAGCTCTTCTTTCTTGGCACTGAATATTTGTGGCTATGAGACATGTGCTGCCAACAGCAAGTGCCCTTTTCCAATATGCTGTCACCAGCTCTGAGAAAGAAAGAAAAAAAAAAAGGCTACAGAAACATTTTAATGGTACTTTTGAGTCTTGTCAAGTATTTCCAAGCCAACACATGCCAGACCGTCAGGGGAGCACATTGGTAAGGTGCCTCCATTTCCTCTAGTCCCTAATATTGTTAATATCTCTTCTGGGACACCTTGACTTGGAAAGTGGGATATGGAACTTTTACGGCTGTGCGGTAAAAGGAAGGAACATATGGCCCTGTGTTATAAACACAGCTTAATACCACTTTTGTTCTGGACTGGGCAGTCCTAGTGATTACCACGATACTAGCTTCTTTAAATCAAAGTTTAATTCAGTTGAAGTCCAACATAATTCACCAGAGTTTTCTTCTGAATTGCAAAGAGGCAGCCTATGAAACTGCTTAGGCTTCAGTGCTTTTTGGAATGCACTTTCCTAACCTTTCCTCGGCCTGAAGAATTTCTTATCTGACCATTATGAGAATGTGGTGAACAATGCTATGAAAAACAAAGCAATATATTGTTACTTACAGGCTCATATTTCCTATATATCTGCCACCACAAACCATGAGTTATTTCAGATCCTGCCTGTAAGTGCAACTGAAGCCTACTTGGCTGATTGTATTTATTTGGGGTGATGGAAATTGTAACATGTTAAAACTTCTCTATATTCTTATGTGTTGGCTATGCACATAAAGATTACACCCAAAAACACGTATAATTCCCAAGGGCTAGATTGTCTCTCACATCTTGCACAATCGTTTACGTAAGTGCAAACTGAATATAAAACGCTGCTAACACAGACTGCTGGCTGCTGTACACCCACTCTGTGTTGATATAAATTACTATAACAAGATATCAGACAATGGAGAACCTCCCTAAACTACAGTGATGACAAAACTTTTTTATTGTTTTTTCAGAGTAACCAGAATACAAAATATCATATGTTTCAAAGAGGACTTGTGCAGCAAGATTTTTCTCTGTAAGAGTTCCAATGGGTCCAAAGTACACACAGCTAAATTTGATGTCAGTAGGAATTAGGTATGAATAGGGAGTGCTAGTTATTTTTGTTAATGTTTTCTAGAGCTTAGACATTCACTCTACATTTTTTAGCAAACTTTATCATTTTGGCATCATAAAATCAATCCCTAGGTAGGTTTGTTTTATCTGGAGCTGATACGCACATGCAGTTACTGTTAATAGTCAAATATAGAAGCTTACAATAACAATCTAGCTAACTATTAATGGCTCTTTTAACAGTGAAGTTAGAAGGATGGATCTGAAATCTGTCCTCATCTGAAACATAGATTGCTAGACTCTCAGGTGCAGAAACTCTTCAAAGGTTTAATTTCCGTGGGTAGGAGCCAAAATACATGGGTAGAATTGGCACTAAAAGGCTAGAGGAGGAATTGCCTTAGAGACAAATTCAGAACTTATGTAATGGCTTTGGAGTCCATCGAAGCTGATGATTTTCAAAGGCAAATAATGTATTTTTTTCATAATGGAATGTCAGAATATGCCTTGACAGCTGCACATGTAAAAATCCCATAAAGTACAATACTAAATGGTAGAAATGAAAGGAAGAATCATTTTTCCTTCAGGCACATATCTCTCCCTCTCACTCCTGCCCCTGAGCTGAGGTCTCCCTGTTATGGAAACTGCATAGCCCCGAACCAATCCATGAAACATGGCAGCATTAGTTGTAGATGGTACCCAGCCTTTGAGTCCAGAGAAGTTTTTTGTGCCCATAATACTCTCTTGGTTCACACCAGAGGTGGCAGGAGAGTTACTGCTGCATCTGATGACACTACACAGTTTTCTGACAGTGGTGAAATGTCAGTGTCCCAGAGTACTAGTGGCACTTTCAGCTCAGAGGGAATATTAGGCAGCTGTTGCTGAGGGCTTCTGCTTTATGATGGGTACTCAGGAGGATGCTATGCCCTCTAGGAGTGCAGCTAAGCTGCAGTTTGCCCCACTCTAGGTGCAGGATTGGGAAGGACTGACTTCTGAATTGTCCAGCGCTGCTAACAGATCTGATTTGGCCCTTGATAATGACATCATGGAGTGAAGAAGAAACTTATGTTATTTGGGAGATAAAGCAAACCCAGCATACTTCCCCTAGATTAAGCGGAGGGTAAGGGCTTCCATTCAATGTGTGGGATATAGAAGCACTTGAAATCCAGCCTGGAAAGTTATTTTATTTTTAGTGTTCTGAAAGCATACATCATTTGATAAACAGAGCTTAGGCTCTGCATTCATTGTTCCATGTCTAAAATGATGAGAGCTCCAGGTGGCTCAGGGGAAGGTGTAGGTGAGCATCCTGGATGAGCCTTTGACATGTCTGGTTTCATTCACCCTCTCCAACAATAATCACCTGTCAGGCAAGTCTCTGTTCAAGTCCCTTCACAGTCTGGAAATAAGGGGAATGCTTTTGCAAGGCTGCAGGCTTTCTCATGGTCTCTAGGTTTATTTCATAGACTTTCGGGTTTTCTTATTTTTCTTCCCTGGAGTCAGGTTAGGAAATTTGTCTTGGTTGAGCTATCATGTTACTATGCTTTGCTTCTCTGTATCAGTCGTACTGGTCACCTGCTGAAATGCTTGCACAGCTGAGAGTATGGCTCTCCTGGTAGGCATGAAGTCAGGCTGATAGCAAGCTGCTTTATACCAAATATAATTACTCCTGAATGGAAACTGGGATGACAGTATATGCTGGGATGGCAATATTCACACCACAACTTGTAGTCATTGTAATACTTCTGGTGAAAGCCAATGAAAAAATAAATCATGTTTGACGTGAAAATAAATATATCAATATAAAATAGCCATATATCTGTAAAATCTGTATTCAAAACATTATAGTTCTTTTCTAATACTTTAAGGGCTGGGTTTGACTAACTTTTCAGAACAGTTGCTCTTTCTCAATCCTTCCTCAGTTTGACCATCTCATAATCTTACCTCATTTCACTATTGGGGCCTAAAATTGTAGGTGCGAATGTAGAAATTTTAGTGTTGTAGATTCTAAACTATAACCCAGATGTTTACTTGAAGTAAAACCATGACATCAGAACCAAACCTGATGCAGATACTAATCCAAATCTTGATCTTGAATCATAGTTTATTTTAAAATGCTTGCTGTAAAACATTACAGCAAAATTACTATAAAAAGATGTAAATAGGTGTCTGAATAGTATCCTCAGGAGCCAGACAGGTTATACATAGCTGCTAAGAAGGGGCAGCTGGACATCAACCCAGAGCTTAGTGCTGCACCCTGGTAAATGCTTGTTGATCTTAGCTGCTAAATTAGCAGCATAATTCAGAAGCAGATTTACAGTCCACAATTCTGCACCCACATCTACTGGAACAGACATGTGCAGGAAATGTCCAGAGAAGGAGCAACATACTGGGGCTCGCCTTCCCTAGCACAGCCTGCAAATCCCTATTGTTCAAAAGCATGTCTGCTTCCAGGGACTCCAAGGCAGCAACAGGCAGTGCAATTTGCATGGGCCATTCATACAATGAACAATGAGAAATGTTATGCATATGGGTCACATATCAATCCATGTAGTTCTTTACATGTCAAGGTACAGCCAAAGACATAATTGGCACGTGACAAAAAATGGGTTTTTAAAATCTAGTCGGTTCAGACTGACTAGAAACGCAGAACATGGTAGGAAATGCAGAAAGCAGACTGCTCACCAGGACAGAGACTTCAGAGACACTAGATTGTGGGAGAGACCCACTAATTTCAGAATCATAGTAGACCAAAATGATTCCTTGTATAATATTACCAACATGTACTAGAAATTAACTGGGGAAATAGCTTCCGTTTAGAAGAACAAATTTTCTGCACTGCCCTCTATGTAGTTACATGTTTTAAATTTGTGTAAACTGACTTCAGGAAATATACACAATTTCAGTAATTTTCTTAAAAAGGTAATGCAAATTAAAGTTTCAGAATTAATTAACGTGATATAGCCAATTTAAACCGAAGGTAGAGGTAGCTCGCATTTGTTCTCTGAAGATCATGTGATAACCTGGGAGGAACCGGGTGAACCTTGCTTGACTTTTGCCATTATATTACCTTCTAGGAGATTTGTTTTTGAAAAAAAGTTTCAGATACACTGAAAATCTGATCATAAGTAAATGCAGGTTAAGTTGGACCATAATTACAAAATCAAGTCAGAACAGTCTACCTTTAAATATAAACAAGCAACTTAATTTTAGAATGTGCCTCAACCAAGTCCTCACTGCATCACTTCATTTTAGTGGCTTCCCAAGCTGCTTTTCTACTAGTTTTGTCTCTTTCAAATTATGTTACATTTCACCTCAGGACTGAATGTATTGGAAAACATGACATTGCTTTTTATATAGCCTTCATAGCACCTGACACCTGTAAAATATTAAACTGTAAGAATGTATGTAAAAGTCAGCCAGGATGAGTGTGTTCTATAGATAGACGGGTTTGCTTGGGAGAAAGCACCACAGCCTGTCAAAGCCTCTGTCTATATCACTGAAGAGTAAATTCCTGAAGAGTCAGGATGCTCTAGATAACCCTAAAATCACAGAAAGTAGTAGAAGGAAGTTGTGTCAGCCAGGTCTGCTACACAATGTTTGCTTCTGAAAACCCTGCTGCAATTACATCTGTTACAACCTGATGCTCTTTCACTTTCTGCCTATTGCATTTTCATTCATGTTGCAGTTGCATTTTCTAAATTTTTCTTTATATTTAGTTTATGCATGGGCTTTGGACAGAAGTCTCTCTGCCCTTGTCTTTCACAACATGAACTCTTAGGAGTACACAGAGACCTATGGGTACGGCCGTAAATGTCAAGGTCCTGCCAGCATTGTCTCAGATGGGAGTGTGGATGGGATATGAAGAGCACTTCTGTCTGCTTTTGGGACATGTAGAGCAATAGTTCAGTGGCACCAGTTGGGCCTTTCTGCTGGGCCACAAGTAGATGGCTCAAGCCCCTCTTCATAGTGCTGGCAATGGCACGGATAACTTTGTGTTCACACTTCTCTCTACAGGGTGAGAGCATCATAACCTGTGTGCTCCTGGCAAACATTATGTGCTGAGATCTGGAATGCCCAGGTCGAACCCAGACATGGGGCAAGACTGGGGATAATGAAATAGTTATTACATCTGCTTCCTGCTAAGCCAGTCATTATTTACACTACTCTCTTGTCCCACACTAACCTAGATCCTCTCATTCCTGGAGGTTTATACTTAAAACATTGGTTAACAGTTGTTATGTCATCTTACTCCTGAAGTGTTGGTTAGCAAACTCCATAGTTTGCGCAGTCAGCACTTTGTGCTTTTTCTCATCAGCCAGATCTGCCAAGGATATAGCTACAGTTGGCTCTTCTTCTCTGAACTTCCTGCAGCTTGTCTTCCTGGTAACGAGGTGTAGAGAACTATGCTCACCTTTTCCAGATGCTATCGTGTGTTAGTTCTGAGAAGAGAGGCTCGCTCGTTCTTTCCATGTGGTGCAACTCTCTGAGAGACCCAAATTATATTGCCGTTTTTAACTGTCGCATCACGTAGCAAATTCAAAATGCAAACTCAGAGGCCCTCCTTGCCTGGTGCAGCAGTCAGCACTTCTTTTCCGCCTTAAAAGGAAAGGAAGACAGATCTCGCCTTTCTGACAAATATTGCCATTTTTGTAGGGAGTTTAGATTGTTTTCTAACTCTTCACAGTAATTAGGTAAATTGACTTATTTGTGACAGGGAGAAGAATGATAGGAAGTACTAACTAATCCTGTACTAGTGGTCAGAGTAAAGCAAAACCAAAGCTGTTTTCCAGTTCTCTGTACTGAGACTGATTTTCCATTGTCGTTCCACATTATCTTCCCATTTAAGTCTGCCCATGCAATTCTGTTGTGCATCCTGCAATTCTGCTTTAGTAGGTTTAAAACAAACAAAAGGAAGTACTTTTTCACACAGCACATAATTAAATTGTGGAACTTGTTGCCATGGGAAGCACTGGATGCCAAAAGTACAAATGGGTTCAGAAAAGAAGACAAATTATGGAGGATAGGTGCATTGATGAGTATTAAACACAGTAGCTTGCTCACAGCATTTGGCTCAGGAAGTTCTTACACTGCTGTTTAATGAAGGCAGGAAAGGATTTCTCTATCTGTGCCTGTTTCTCACACAGTTCCCCTCAGCAGCCTCTTCCGATCGCTGGCAGGAAGAAGACATTGGAGTTAACGGTCTATCTTATTAGAGCAGCTCTAATATTCCTGTCCTAATGAGAGACACAGATATCAATACATGTCTGTAAGTTAAAAAATTAATCTTTAAGCTGAAAATTGACACTTCTAATTCCTCTTTGGACATGTATGTCAGATCTGATCCAGCCAATGTTAATACCTTAAAGCTTACAGGAAAGTGTACGACTGAAATGGGATATTTTAAGGTTTCAGGAGGGCTAGGTTTGTTGGCCCAGCCAAGTTTGATTTTGCAGATATTAGAAGTTGGATCAACTTAATCAGGGACTGATGTCAAGAGGAAGCCTGCTATCTGTGCTGTGGAAGTTGTATCTGCTTTTGGAGCTCTCTCCCCTCCCTGAACAAATGCTCCCAACGGTCAGTATGGTGCCATCTCTTCTTGTTGACTTTCCTCTGTAATTGCTGGTTTATCAGCCTCGCTTTAGACTTCTCAGTTTGTTTTAACTGAGTAAAATGAACAGATCTGCACACACACACAGATTCAGGGAGGAGAGAATGGCAGACTGGCAGTGCAGGGAGCAAGCCTTAGCTTTGTGACCACTGCTCTCTCCTGGGCAGGGAGCCTCATCCCACAGGCTGCACCAGTTGCTCCAGTCTGGGAAGGAGGGAGGGAAAATCAGCCCATAATATTGATCACATCACGAGTTGCTTTCATTTCTTGTTTTGTGTGTTTGGCTGCAAAACTCATAGCCTAACTTCATTTATGTTGCTTTGTCATTTAGATTTCTTTCTGCGTCATTCAGAATGAGAGCCTCATTGTGGTCTCCTGTACTAGCTCAGACTGTGTTTTCTAATTGCCGTGGTTAGTGCAGACAAATTCGTTCAGGCAAGGTAATGCATAGACTCAAGTTACTTATTTCCATTGTGGAGAAAGCTGTATATATTTATCTACGCTATGTTGTTAAAAGGCAAGTGCTTACAATCTGTGTGCTCACGAAGTGCCTGCCTCACTGGGAAGGCAAGGACAATGCAAGAGGATCAAACTCAGAGGCTTCATTTTCTCTTCAGCACAAGAAGCCCTAAAGTATAAATGTTCCTTTGAAGAATTTTCCAGATCCTTAGGTTGGAGAAGAGAGAAGGTGAGATTGGACATCTGATTGAATTAGCCATCTGCTACTCTAGGTCCATCATGCAGTACTTTAAGTTTAGCATCTCTATGTTATTAACTCAAATTTCCTAATATTGCTGTAGTTACTTGTCTTGTATGATCTTAGACTCTATGGAAGGAAAGCTTACATTCAAGTCAAATGTTCAGTTCAGCATGCGTTCTCTTTTTTTTTGTTGTTGTCTTAGTGCTACTGGGATGGAGAACATGAACCCCCAGCAAGGAATGCAGCAGTGACTACAGCGGCACTGTGCCGCCAGACAAGGGAAGGAGAAGACTGTGATCCAGAGACTCTGGAATGGAAAATGGGGACCTGGATGCCCACCTTTGCCATAGCATGCTGTTGCTGGAGCTCAGGTCACTGCATCTATGCCTGACTGGTCTTTTAGACTAAATTCTTCTACAGCAACGAGTCGCATAATGCTCTGTTCAGTGTCTCTTGGTGGGGAGCTCTTGGGATGTTCATAATTTAAATAGTAATTATGACACAAAAGCAGTAATCCAGATATCTAAGGCATAGTCTTGAAAGGAGCTATTTAAGGCTGCTTTATTAGCCCTGTTTCACTAAAGTTAAGGTGTCCCTACAAAAACCTATGGTCAAGTTTTTTTTCTGTCAATCAGTTATTAAAATACTAGTCCTCCGTTTTTCCAGTGCCAATTATCCTTGTCTCTAGAGACTGCGGTGCGCTACTTATGATGCAAAATATTCCCTAGAAGTAATAGGTTAAAATAAACAGCTAACCCAAGCCCAAAGGCAAAGAGCTAGCCCTGGGCACCAGGCAAGATAATCGGCAAATAACTAACACAGATAATCAGCAAATCATTCAAATTAATTGATTTGGCTCTGGCTGGCGTCCCCATTTCTGCCTGAGCGCTTCAGTGAAATCCAAATAAGTGGCAGTTATCTTACTGTCTCTTCCTGTTATCTGGCTCTAATGACAGCAGGGGAGAGAGGGAGAAATCATGGCTTTGGACAGGATCACGGCCTTTCATTTAAAGTAAATACTACACCAAAATGGAAGCTGCCTGAAGAATGAGTCTGCCTTGGCTTAGTTCTGAGCAGACTAAGTATTAAAACCAGAGAGTATCAGATTCTTGCAATGGCACCAGCACCTTCACTACAAATATGCACACAGATAATCAGAAAGTCCTGTTTATAATGACCTGAAGGTGGCTAACAGTACAACGTGAGGTAGCTGTGAAGTCAAAATTCAGCCAAGGCATTTATATTTTATGTTTCAACAGATGTCTTTAACATTAAAGAAAATCACAATAGGAAAACTAAAAGTGAGCGATACGCATCCTAGATTCATCTAGGCACTTGTAGCATCCAAGTTAAAATCATTACCTCTTAGGTTCCCATGTAGTCAATAGAGAGAAACAAGCAGGGCACCGAGCAATGAATCTCCCTCTGAGGTTTCCGTTTCTCCCCAGGAGCAGGGCATGAAAGGGTTCTCACTTGATTATGGCCATTTAAGTGCCTGAACAAGGACAGGTAGGGTGAATCCAGGCCAGGCTTTGTTTTGGGAGCAGAACCTGGGGCGAAGAGCTGGCTTGAGCACAAGGTAACAATCTCTACCTAAGCTTCACGTGGACTTCGGGGCTCCATCAAAAACAGTCCTGGCTACTGAAGAGGTGGTGAAGGCTGAAAGCTCATCTTCTGCCACACCGAGCTCCAGTTGGGTTTGAGATTGGGCTGCTCAGTACACAAAATGCAAGTGGAAGTAATTGCAGCTCTATGAAGATTTCAAGATCCAAACTAGGGTGGTATGGGAAGAGGTATACAGACAACGGCTTTGACACCAGCTTCTGTTGGCAGAGCAGGTAGGCAACACTGGTAGTCAGCCCTCCAAGCATCGCAACATGAAATGCCAGCATCCATGTGCTAGCACTCTTCCTGTTTTCAGTTGCTGTGGGCACTCCTTTCTGACCAGATTTTTGTGACTATTCACAAAGCAGGAATGCCACAGAGAAGAGGAATTTATCTGTCATTCTTGGATCCTAGCAGTGCAAGATCGATACTCACCCTTGGAGCAAGCAGCACAGAGCTCTGAGGTCAGATCATCAGGAGTGTTCACACAAGAATGACAAAGCATCAAAAACACAGTGGGCACAAAGTGTTTTATAGTTCTTCTGTTAGAGAAAGATGCACCAGTAAGAACGCCATAGAGCAACTGGCGATCAACTAAAAGTTACTAAGAATTTCAGTACCTTTTGCTCTGGGCACCCAGCTGATTTGCCTATGCTATGAACCGAACATATCAGACGCACCGGCATGGCATCTGTGTTGCAGCCCAGCAACCAGCAGCCTGACATCTCTGGTAAACTGTACTTATGATGTGCTGTTCACTTCCTCTGTACTCTGCCATGTAGCTAACCCTTCTTTCCACAAGCTGCAAACCCATGAAATAACTAACCACAATTAGCTCTAATAATACAAAGATCTTACAACCAAGGGTATTTCATTAAAAAAAAAACCCAACTTACCAAATATTCCTTCTTTCCTTCCATTATTGGTTCAAAACCCAAATAAGCAATAACAAGTTACAAGCCTGTAATATTATAGCAATTTAGAAATAGAAACCAAAGATCACTATTACAGTAAAAATATACCGTGAATTATTCTGATAGAATGCCTTCTGTTCTGGATAGCCCCCATGTTGTCAAAGCTCAGGAGTGTACTGTCACTACAGTTTGAAGATATTAGCTTAGGTGGTTTTCCAAGGTCTCTAACATTTGCTGTATTTCTCCCCATTTTCAAAAGAATGTACCCAGCTGGATGGATTGTATTAACGGATAGAGGACACAGATCATAATAAAACAAATAATATTTAAAGAGATCAAGTTCCAAGTACTCTCATTTTTTCAAGGTCCAAATTAACTAATTATTCTTTTTAACACTTAAAACTCCCTAAAAGTCAGACTTCATTGTAGATGCAATGCATTTTTCACCATAATAATCTGAAATGTAATGACAAATCTGCTAAATAACAGGAGAAAACCCCACTGGTGTAATACACTTATACTTAGTGCTTTGCTTTGTTCACTTTTACTTCCACAGCTTTAAAAAATGTTTTGATCCTGTTTTATTGGAAAGAAAAAAAACCTGAAAGTGAGGCTTCAACCCAAACAGTTTTTCACAGCAGTAAGTATAAACTCTGGAAACTGAAATGCAGGTGAAAATGTTCAGGGACTATTAAATGTTATGGAAAAAAAAGCACTTATCACTTAACTAAATTTTTGCTGCTAAAGCAGTTTTATGTTTGCTATTCACAGGTACTAACATTTACGATAGCAACCTTTATAAAGTCAATTTAATTATCTTTATCTCATTACAAATAACAAATTTAGTTGTCCTACAATGAAAATCAATTGTCAACATAAGCTATGGTTAACATCTAATAAAACAGCCCTCTGTAAATCCATGATTAATAAGATTGGCTTCTGTATTAACTAACAGACATCATAAAATTTCCTCCCTTGCATTAATCTGTATAGTCAATGTTCATCCTGTTGGACTGAGTTTCCTAAAATAAACTGTTAGAGTGAATGAGCTAAATTTTGGTGCCTATCATTATTATGTTATAATCATTTGAATACCTATCTATAACTGAACGGTTTTGAAATTAATGTCACATTTTAATTAAGTCATAGAAGATGGTGGCTATAACAAATGATAAGTGATTCACTTATTTGGTTCCCTTAGCTTCTGAACATAATAATACCACTCATGCTTTGATTTGAGCCCCAGGGGAAACTAATTGAAATATGAAAAACAGTCTTTGTATATGACAGGGGTTACTTAACTCTTCTGCGTTACAAATGAAAAAAAAAAAAAAAGGAATTCACTTCCTCAGAAACGTGTTTATACATTTCTGCTTCCAAAGGAGGAACAGTGGTGCTCAAATTGTACATGAAGTTACGTTCTGGAAGATAGGAGATACCTGTGCCATCCTTGGGAGGTTTAAAAAGGTTCCTCTTCCTGTGATATAAGCTATTCCTAAGGACATCAGCATGACCCAGTCAGCATCAGCTTCAACTGACATTGGGTCTAGTCTTTCAACTGCAAAACTGTATCATATCTATCCTGAAAGATCCCAAAAGCCATTTTACAAAGCAAGGGAAGTAGGTATGCTTGAAGTACCTGTGAAAGAACATAGAAAATTAGGAACGAAAACTTCCAGGATTGCCTAGATGAAGCCTTTTAATATCCTGAAGTCTTTTGGCCATAGAGACCAAGTAGGTCCCTATATTTTTAACGTTTGAAGGCATCATTATCAACTTAGAATGTAATTTGAAAAATGGAGAATCTGATCCTTCACTTTGTTACTTCAATATAATTCAGGTGACTGCAGTACAATTAGCTTGATGTAATACTGAGCTCTTATAGTGCAGAAAGCAGTTGTCTGAGAAGCAGCATTCACAATTATCACTTGAATGGCTAGGAAGGGAATGCCATGTATTTAATTTGCTTTGTCTGATATTGATAATGAATGCCAAAAGAGCATATTTCATTTCTGCCAAGTATTATTTTCACTTGGCCAAATTCCTATGTTAATTAGGAATAAAAAGCCTATGTTAAAAACACACAAAACAATCAACACACCCCCAATTCCTTATAATGTGAGAAAATAAAAAATCTTCATGTAGCAGCACTATTGCCCTGGACCTCATCATTAACAACTGCAGATGATTTATATTTATTTGAAAAATTCTAATGTACCTTTATGTCATATTTATTTCATTCTTACATTTTGGTAATTTTAATAAAATGCACTAGATAAATTCAAAGTTTTAGTCATTGTGCCTCATTTGAATTCCAGTATTAGGTTATGAACAGACCAAGAGAGTCACAGAAGTGTTTCAGGAAGTCAAGGGAACATTTATATTGATTTAATATTTGGAGAAAAAAGGAAACAATCCAGTTAACCTCCATTATTTTACAAAATTAACTTTGTGTCACCTGCAAGTTAACCGTCTTCTCCAAGTTTTAGAAATCTGGACATATGGAACATTTTTCAGATTGCATATACAAATGGCAGGTTTTAACTTCTTCCCTGACAAGAGACTGCTGGACCTAGCATTTGCTCCTTTCTTATCTGTCTGAAGAGCACTTGTAGTAACTAACATGCCCTCCTTTCAGTAACTAGACCCTCTCTAACTAGAGAAACAAAGATTATTTAAAAACTATTCTGAACACGGGGACTTAAACATTCACTTTGCTGCATTGAGTTCATACTTTCAATATTTTCAAGTTTGAGCACAGCAATGCTGCTGTGGATTCAGTTTGTGTTCAACCTACAAGAATAGCCTACTTTGCTCGGTGGTCTACATCTCACCTATATTATGTCACAAAGCCTACTAATGCAAAGCTGAGCACGATTTACTGCTATTTAATTTTTAAAAATAACTCTGTGGGTGGGCATGCAGTTTATAGGGCATTGCCTTCTACCATAAAAAATAGTTCCTACAAGGGAAATGAAAAAATAGTAGCCAAACAGTTGTAAACACTTGTTTAAAAAGTATATATTTACCAACTATATATATGTATTTCCCCCCGACACCTCTTCAATCTCTTTTTGATGGAAAAGGAATGTTAAAATTTTTTCCTGTTCCTTTTAGCTTAATATTTTTATCAACCCAAAATGTTACTGGTTTTCTTTTGCTTCCTTTACCCATTTAACAGATGATGGCAATGGTGGTGATTGACACCGTGAAAGGCAGAGTCTATCAACTACACACCTCCTCACCACTCCTCTCTAGATCCATAAAATTGCTTCTGATAACCCAAAAATAAAATCAGCCATCAAAAGCAGCCAGTGAGCTTAGTCTTTAAATAAACATGGGTATTCCTCAACAACTCTGATGTAGCAAGTGCTCCCTGGTTTCCAGAAGGAAGCAGGAAGTTTCCTTTCCTCTATTTCTTTCTAACTGCTCTTTTTTCACTTGAAAAGGAATCTGGTAAGTCTGATTATCTGTGCTTTCCATAGTCCTCTTATCACTCTCTGCAGTCTCCCTTTACATGCATTTAAATTCATGTATTTCCTCATTTCATTTCCCTACATAGCATTCATCCTACCTGGGATTTTTGCTAAATCAATAGCTGTTCCACTTGGCTACTAATCCAGAATCTGAAGGAAAACTCATCAGGTTAATTAAAACACAATCATGTTCTACAGCCCTCGTCACCACAACTCTCCCAATGCTGAGCTGGATGAAGTCACTCAAGGGTAAAACCTTGCTATTTATTCTGTGGAAATATTTTCCCATTCTTATAAAAGATGCCTTATTACAAGACAAATTTAAAGCACCATGTAAGCTAGCTTGGAAAAGGCCATTTATTCTCAGCATCAGACCTACAAACTAATGACTATGTATAAGAAATGACTTGTTTTATTTTTCTTACCCTCCTTTTCTCCTTCTATTATAGATTATACAATATACCGCAATAAATAGGAGCTACTTTCTACTTTTGGCAGTGCCCACACAGTGGGGAACCCAAAGAACAGACCAAGACAAGAATTTAGTTATAGAGAATGTCTATCAGTCCTGCAAAGCTCAAGACAAATGTTGGACCATCTTTTTCTCAAATGTGGCTTTTCGTATAACTTTAATATAGAATTATCCTTGTAGAACCATGAATTCAATAGCATTTTTTGAAACCTGTTGCTTTAAACAGATGCTTGACAAAAAGCTTATTTCTAAAACCTGGTTAGTGGCCAGTACTTGAGCTTTGGAGTAACACTTTAGCGTTAGAGCCATCTAGTGGGGGAGGAGGCACAGAGAGGCTAAGACAGGTTCTGCATCAGGATCTCTCAGCCTACTCTGCTTTCTGGTGCAACCTCTGGACACCAGGGCCAATGAAACAGTGATGTGCCATTCCAGCATTGCAAACAAAAGAAAAATGACTCTGAGGGCTACTTTAGAAAGAAAGAACATGCAAGCAGTCTGTGAAACTCATATGGCTGTTAAGGCTCCCTGTTATCAGGAAAACAGCCTGTGCCTGTACCAGGGGAAACCACAGAGCTAAAGTAGGTAAGACAGTTTCAAAGAGGATAAAGCCAGGAAGCACATATTCTGGCATGATTTTATAGATGTCATTCTCAGAGAACATAAAATACTAAGGCGAAAGGTTTGCACAAGCCTCTGATTTGGCTTAGGCCATTCCAATACAGTTGTGGGATCAACTCTTCTGGTTGAATTTTATTTAGTAAATGAGTTCTTGAACAGTGGTGGAAGATCATACTAGTATGTAGTCAGGGCTAATAGGCATGTGGTGCAAGCAAATGGATCCCAGGCCTTGGAGAGTCTTAAAAGTCCATTGAGTTTCTGGTTCCAGAATTTGACAATACACCAAATGGTCTCTGAAGGAAATAATTGCGCAGCTTCCAGTACTTCAAGTCCCTTACAATAAGAGGAAGGTTCTGTATATAAGCTAGGTAGCAAGATACATTTAACATACAGCACCATAATCTGCATGGTAGCTTTTTAATACTTTGCAAGCTACAGCATATAAAAATGGGACAAAGGCAGGAGATGTGGCAGGTCAAGCTTTTGATTCAACTTTGCATCTATATATCACTACATACAGAAATCAAGAATAACCAATGAGTTATGGCTCAGTAGACAATTAGACTTAAGTATTTCAAAACAGAGATCTGCAGTGGATATATCCTAGTTCAGCGATCTTAAAGGAGGTTTAGATTCGGGAAGAAACTGTTCTGTCACATCCTCTATTTTGCTCTTCTCCACAGTAGCTGCAGATTTGTTCTCTTTACCCTTTCTGTGACTCCTTTTGTGCTGGGATTTAAAAAAAATGTCCGATGTTAAAGGAATACAAAGAAATGAAAGACCTTCTCATGTACAATGCAGTATATAGTATTTTGAGACTAAAAATAGTGGTTAGAACTCCTGAAAAAAGGTTCCTAATAGTGCATTTACTAAAGAGATTTATTGTAGGTATTTGGAAATTCAGTAGCTACTTTTAAGGGTTCCATGACAAGCAAATACACACCTCCCCACCCCCACATCAAAATGAAGCCAAAGGTTTACACTGATACATTGTCAGAGGAAGAGGGTGAAAAGGAAGGAAGTAAACAAACAAAAAAAATCAGTGAAGAATACTCCACATCTAATTTTGAGTTTTCCATTAAAACACATGTATTTATGTCTAGCAAATTATGACTTTTTTCCATGCAGAATTATTTGCTGAGGAGTCTTCTACTGTCTGTTCAGCTTCTACAATATTTGCATTATTTTATCTGCTGTTAACTGTTACCAGAATCTATTGTTATTTTAGCATAACAAAGCATATTTTACAGGATTTAAAGAAGTTGTGAGACTACACTAAGCGACAAGTAGCTTTAGACTACAGCACTATTATGGAATAATAATTTTCTTTCATTCTTAAATATACAATTGTTTGGTTATCTGTGGAAATTACCTGGAAAAAGGGAATGCCACCCTTTGTATGGCAGCATATGTTTGTATCCATTATGGATTTGTCACCAACAAGGCTTTCACTGGACTCTTGTAATCCTTCCTCTTCTTCCAACAGCTCCTAAACCAGAAATTTTCAGGAGTGTATTTAATGTCTGAATTTCCTAAGCATGAAAGTACTAAGCACGATCAAATCTATGAGACATGGCACTTCCATTTTTGAAAACCAGAAATTAAAGTCTCTAAATTGTTAATGTCTTTGTTATTCTCAAGATACTGTTTTTGTCAAAAGCTCAGCACACATGACTCCAAGTACCCTGTAAAGCACAGAGGTCGCAACAGCTCTGGGGTTCTAGTCAACTCTGCAATGGCATGAAAAAACTGCTAAAGATGCAAAATCTTCAACGAAGAGCCTCATTTGCCATTCATACACATACCTGATCTGCATCCTCCACCTCCTTTGTCACACTATTTAGTATACCATTAAGCTTTAGTTGCTCTTGTCTTAATTGCTCCAGTAGAACTTCTCGTGGTTCTGTTCTCAGGAGTGTGATTGGATAGAAGTAGTCTCTTCTCTGTGGAGTTGTCCCTTTAATGAAGATTGTACACTAATGAAAGGCACTATTAAACACTTTCAGCATTTGCCTTAATTACAGATGCTGAATTTTACATTAACTCAATACAGAAATCATGGTTTGTTCAGTCATTTGCTGCATACTCCTTAAAAAAGATGCAAGGCTGCTAATTATATTATGTCCTCATTAACCTTCACTTATGAATTCCGCAACTCAAATTACTTTCTGTAAGACCATTCTATCCTCAAACTACTTTAAGTACCTGTTGGAATATCCACTTTAAGATCCTCTTGCAGGAAACCATTAACCTGAGTCAGTCCATGCTGTGCTTCCTCATTAAGTGCCAGCTTCTGCTCCAGAAGTATCTCCTGATCAACCTTTATCTGATCAAGAAGGTCATTCAGTACCTTCTCCTCAGCAGCCTTTTGTCTACCAATATGATCAGCCACTTCAGCTGTTGCTTTATTACAGTTTTCTTCAGTTTTCTGAAAACAAAACAGAAAAGCCCCAAGCAAAAACACCAAGTTAACAGGAAAGGTAAGGTTATGCCCTCTTTTCTAAGATGTGGTGCATGATTAGCGACATGACCTGAAACGAAACAACTGAAAGACCTCAAATCAAGAAGTTTCAGTGACAGTTTTACACTCTCATTTCAAGAACTATCTTCAGAAGAGAGTCAGTTTCTTAGAAAGTATGATCATTTTAGAAAGCTACTCGTAAGAATAAATATGATGCCATCTGGTTCAGATGACACTCCTCATGCTTCTGTGCATTACCCTGCACAGGATTAGGATATTCAAGTGAAGGTAAAAATCCTACAATCACTAGAAGCTTCATGCATTTGCAAGGGAAAAGGAGGAAAATGTATATTTTTAGCCATTCCCATCGGAATGACATTCCTGAAGCGTTCAGTAGGTGTAACAAATACAGGGGCATCTTGAGACTGTCAATGTTTTAAATAATTTTTCTCTTTGAAAGTTAGCAAAATATTGCATTTATCTATTTCATTACCTATTGGAACAAAAAACCAAGAAGAGTGGGAAATTAAGTTTGCAATAGAAATAAAAAAAATCTGAGAATTTCTCTCTAATAAGAGGCCAGAACTAGTAGATATCCAAAAGGAATACTTTCTCCCATAAGATTATTCTGCTTGACCAATAAAGTAACTTGCATCCTCCAGAATGTCATGTGTATTTGATCACTGTGCATCTCAGGGACATTACTGGTAGATAAAACTAGAATTATATATACTACCCAAAAGATGTAAAAAGCCCAAATTACAAATGGGATTTGTTAGCTGCATGGGATTAATCAAGACATCCTTCTTTGAGATTATTTGCACTTTAAGTTCAAAGCCTTCCTCTTAAGTGAAACTTTTGATTTCCTCTAATCGCATTCATTTAAGCTGAGTAATACGAGTTTGCTATGATAAAAACCCCTCACCTAGAGCAATATAGGAAACTTTTTTCCCCTACAACTTCTACTGCAAAAATTTGTCTCTGAATATTGTATGGACTACAAATGACTATAAGTACCTTTTGTAAACACTGAAGTTGCTGTTTCTCATCACTAAAGGACAATAACTGCTGATTAGTGAAGTCAACTATCTGAGCGGTCGTAAATTCGCCCCATTTATCAGTATCCTGAGACACATTTTTGAGATTGCTGAGAAGTTGTTGACAGTGGCCAGTGGATTCTTCCAGCATCATCTTGTTTTCAGCATTTATGGTCCTGAGCTCTTGAGAGAAATTATCCAGAGATGCAATAAATTTGCTGTGGTTGGAAGTTGTGCTACTGACTAGGTCTGTAGTTTTCCTGCAACAACATATTTGTAACAGTTCTGAGACTTTGAAAAGTGAATTTTAATACATTCTACATTTAGAAATATTTGAGATGAGAACCAGTGAAGTAGTGTAGTTTCATCAAACCAGTTAGTTACAAATTTAGTAACTAGAGCAACAAAATTCTAAGTTGCAGCACTGGGAGCAGTATGTTTGTTAAATTGCCTAAACCAAAACCAAACTCCAATCAAGCACAAACTAACAAACAACTTAGTCATGACATTTAGGTTACTCAGTCTGCAACTGAATGAAGCATGCTGCAATTGATACACTATTATATTTCAGTCCAAGCCTTTATGGTATGAAGTTCTGAAGTCCAGCCATACTGAGGGCTGCCCATAAGCACACTGATTGCAAACCATAGTCTCTTATCTGCAATTAAGTCAAGGGACAATTTTGAGGAAAAGCCTTGTAGAGCTGCCATTTACTCTGGGGAAAGGTGAACTATGATCTACATTTTGTGGCAGAACTCAGTTCTAGTGTAGAGGTCCTGTCCAGAAGCATATAAACATGAAGAGCATCTAATTTTGTAGTCTTCATGCATAGTTTTATCTTGCATCAGTATAGACCAAAAGTAATTTGCTCCTTACAGCTGAATATTTTCTTGTACAGCAGTGATGGTGGTCTTCAGGCTTCCATTTTTCACTAGTACATTAGTCAAATTCTTCTGAGTTTCCTGAGCAAACAGGTCAAGCTGGCTTTGCAATGATGACATTAATTCAGCTGTGCTCTATTAAGAGAAATGTCATATTTCACTGTTATTCTGTACTTTATAACATTTTGAAAGGGTACCTAAATGCTCTTATTAAAAATGTAGCAAATTAAAGCTTTGTCATTCTAAAGATGAAGGTACAATTTTTGTGTAGATAAGATAGACACTTAGCTTTTGGAGATGTAAAGGCATATATACTGGACATGCTCAGAACAAGGGTAATTTTTTCTGTTATCTTCCTAGATAAGCTTCTTAAAGTAGCCCAAAGGCAGACAAGAATAAGGATCATCAAGTTATTGTCCTAACATTTCTTCTGAAGCAAGTACAGCTGCTACAAAGAGTTTAAATCAAAACAAGCAATCATAATTGGTGTTTGGATTTCTTCCTACTAAGGATACCTGTGTATGTGCCAACCTTGTAATTTCCACTTCTTCTTTTAAATTCTCACAATCATTCTGAAGCCGAGCAAAAATACTGTCCGTTTCTTCTTGTAGTTTTTTCAGAGTAAGAGAAAGATCTTCAAAGAAGGTATCCATTTCCTTTTTATGACCCTCCATCTTTGAAAAAAAGTTTTATTTAAAGTTAGATATTTGTCTTTAGGCAAGAACTGGATACTTTTCCCTAGTGTAAATCATACAAAAACTCACTCTACCCCAAGGAAATTGTCAAAGACACTAGAAGTATTGTGCGTAAAAGGTAGAAACTAATGCTTAGAGCAAGCTGAAGTTACAGACTGGAACTTGGTGCAGGCTTTTTTCTAAACACAACATTTGGCATATGAGGTAGACAAAACAGGAAGAAACAGACAGGGTACTTCTTAAGACAAGAGCAAGAAAAGAGCAAGAAACAAGAGTTGGGTAAGCCATGGACTGTCCGCTGTCTAAGTCAAAAACAATAAAAAGCCTAAACTCACTCTAAGTTGATTTTACAGGAGTTGATTGACAGGAGGAAAATTTTCAGTCAGATCAACCGTTCACAAGGAAAAGATCTGGTTTTGAACTAAAATGGGGAAAAAGGAAAGCGGTGCTGCAGTTCTACATAAACATCATGAGATAAACTGAAAATAAAAATTGAAGCAAAGGACTTTTTTATAAGTGTAGTGTTGCCTGCACGTACCGTTATTAAGAAGATAAAGCATAACAGTCCCAGAAATCAAAGTGACTAAGGAAAAAATATGGAAAATATGACAGCAGGAGAAATTGGGAGTTGTAAGATTCTAATGTTAAAAATCTAAAATAGCCAACTTAGATAAGAGTCTATATTCAGGATATTATCAAATAATTATTACATATAGCTATAAGCATCCACACAGGTGAGCAGTTGTGCCAATATAGCTAATGATCAGATACACTGCACCTCAGAAGTCTGAAAGAAAGTTTTAAAAGACAGAACTCACATGACAGAATAAAGGGGAAAGCTCAGACCAGAAGAGGAAACACTGACACACTGCAGAAAATCCAAATGTTTATCTGTAAATTTAATAAAACAGAAGAGTACAAGGTAAGAGAGAAGTGAAGTGCATTACCTTGTCAGCCACAGCAGAATATTTCTCCATGTTACTCTGAAACTGACAGTTTAGCCCCAGGACAAATCCTACCATCGGTGTCAAGCTATTTAATGCTCTTCTTAATCCAGCCCTATGTTCTTCCTAGGAACAGCATTAAAGAAAAAACAAAACCACAACAGAATATGACTGTTCCTTCACCTACATTTGTAAGAATCTATACATATCCATGTATTCTGTTACCACAGTATTTGCTAGACAGCACATAACTTGTGGTGGTGACATGGGATGGGAAGCAGCAAGTGACATAATCATGGCTAAGTGCTGACTCAGAGAGTATGACAAAAAAATACATGATATTTACAGAACTTTTTGACTGAGAACAGTTTTGTATATCTAAGTTACATAATAGTATGTAAATTTACTAACGATTAATCTCAGCAGCTCAGCTTTACAATCAAGCGACAGATTCTCATGCTGTGCTATTTTTTCAGACACCAGAGAAACTTCCGTAGACACCAATTCTTTAACAGAGGCAGAAGATGCTGATACAACTGATGCAAGAATATCAGCTGCTGAAGAACTGGCAGACATGAGGTCACCTATGAAAGAAATTAAGCAGTATTACATTTTTTGGGGTAAAACTTCCACTGTAAGATAGGACTGATTTTTATTGCTCATCACCTTCTTGCTTCTTACAGCACAAGAAGGCCGTTGATCATTCCAGATACTTTACTGGTGCAGCATAACATTGTTTAAAATAAAGCTAGCAAGGTTTAGGGTCAGGGCTGTCCACTAGACCTATAACAGATGCTCTCTGTTAACCCCCTTCCCTCCCCAAAGGGGAAGTAAAAGGGAATAAGGGAGAGACTTATGAATTAGAAAAGGAAACTAGAACAGCTTTAATGAAAATGAAAGTAATAATAATAAAATGGAATATATACAAAACTAGTGTCAAACCCAACCCTTGCCCCTGATGCTGTGGAGCAGGCACAGGGCAAGTCTCAGACTGGGCCCAGCAGCAGACAGGAACCGGGTTCAGGAACTGGATTCTGATACAAGATTCAGGAACACACAGACCAGGATTGAA
>VWZK01002664.1:158072-169910 GCA_013396935.1 Baryphthengus martii | reverse complement strand
AAACCCAATGGGGCTCCTGCTGGGGTGACGGTGCTGATGAGAACCTGGAGTGGTGGTGATGAGGACGTGGCAGTGCTGGTGACGGCAACCTGGAGGGCTCTAGGCCCACCCCAGTAGCCGCATTCCTCCAGAACTCGTTCGGCAGGGTCCTGTACTGGTGCCAAGGCAAAGGCATCCGGGTTGGGTTTTTCCTAGTCATGCCCTGCTTCATTCCGTGCCAAGTCAACAAGAAAAGAGGAGTTGCTGAAGCCCAGTGCCCCCCAGTGCCACCACTGGTGCTCCCCCCTCTGCTCATGCCCTCCTGGTGCTGCCAGTGCCCCCCAGTTTCCCACCCTCTGAGCCCTCCGTGCTGCTGGGCAGATCCCACAAGACGCTGGAAAGGGGAAGAAAGAGGAGGCAGAAGCAAATGAAAAATTACCCAATTTAATCCCAAAGCCACCCCAGCTCCAGAGTTTTGGGAGCAACCTGGTGCCCCCCACCCAGCTCCCCAGTCCCTGCAGCTGAGCAGCCAGTGGGGCACAGGCCTGAGCACACCCCCAGGAGTACCTTGCATCTGTGCTCCGGCAAGGGGAGAAGGAGCTTTCCGAGGCGTCCAGCCTCTTCCTCAGCTCCACCAGCAGCCCCGCACCTGCACCCAGCCGTGTCCCACCAACCCTTGCCCTGCCAGGGCCACCAGGAGCCCTTAGGAAGGTGCCCTGATGAAGACCATCCTGGTGGAGTAGACTAGGTCCACCAAATAGGCAATAAGGTTGAAGATGGTGAGGAAGGTGACCCCCAGGTGCTTGTTCCACCAGCAGTCTCTGCCACAAGGATGGGGCTGTTCTTTGCCCCTGAAGCTGTAGAGGGGCCACAGGATGGTGGCTGTGATGTACATCATCAGGGCCAGGGTGTTGTAGCCCACCAGCATCTTTTCCAGCGGACAGGGTATGTAGCTGAGGCATCGGCCGATGGTGAAGATGATGACGAGGAAGGTGATGATGAAGCAAATGGAGTAGACAGCCACACACCATTGCAGGCCGGCTTCTGAACTGTATCTATCCAGCAAGGAGAAGATAAGACAAGCCACGTAGGCTTCAAAGACTTTGAGAAGCCCAGGCACGGTGGAAAGGAAGCTGCTGATGTCCCCTGGTTTGGCTCGGGTGAGCCCCACCTCAAGGGCGTAGGCGAGGAAGCAGAGGCAGGAGGCGGTGGTGGCCACGGCCTGCCGGGCACACTTGCTGCTGCTGCAGGGACTGCTGATGAAGGTGGAGGGGAAGACCACTGAGGTGGTGAAGACCATCAAGGACGCCAGCATGGAGAAAGCAGAGGTGAAGTCATCCCAGGAGAGCGGCAGCACGGGGTAGAGTTCCAGCAGCTCCAGCAGCAGCACCAGCAGCGTCACAGCAAAGCAGAAGCACCAGGTGAACATGCACCATGTCCCATAGGGACCCCCGAAGTCACCGGTGGAGGCCACCAAGCTGAAGGCGATGCAGGACAGCACGACGGCAAAGAGACGGGCAATGCCCACCCAGGAGGTCACAGCACGGAGGTTTACTGTCGCCACGGCCATGGTGCCGGCCAGCTCTCCCACTCACAGCGCGCGCTGGGAAATGGGTGCTGNGTGACGCTGAGCCCCAGGGCAGGGCTGGGGGGGGGGGCCAGGGAGTCACCACGTGCCACCATCCTGGCACTGTGCCCTAGCCCTACCCGCGACAGGAGGCACAAAGGGGCTTTTCAGGCACCCCCAAAGAACTGGGAGGACCACATGGATACCCCCATCCCCAGTGTCCCTGTGCTGGCAGCCAGTGGGGCAGCATTCTTGGGATCCACCCAAGGGATTTGGGGCTGCACCCGGGGCTGGGTGTCCCTGGCAGGGGGTGCTGCAGTGGAAGGCAGCTGGGTGTATCCCCTGCACACCCTTGAGGGTGGCACATCCGGCACCTGCACACCTCTTCTGGCACTTCCACCACTTGATAAGCAGCTCAAAGTCCGGCTGTGCCAGTTGCCGACACCAGGCAGGGTGGGTGGAGTGACCACAGGAAGAGGACCCACACCCTGCCCTCTCCAGCCAGCCACGGCACCAGCAGCATCACACTGGCAGCACCGCCACTGGCACTGGGCACCCTGGCAGCACCATGGTGGGGTCTCACCCATCTTCCTAGTGACTGGAGCAGCACAGGAGGATGGTAGCACATCAGAAGCTGGGAGTCCAGCAGGAGGAGGAAGATGCTGAAGGCCGAAGGCTCCAGGTTGACCTTTAATGTTGTGCAGGATCCAGGGGGTCTGCCCATGGAGGAGCTTGGGGATGAGGGACCAGGGGACCCAATGCAGGGTGGTCTGGCAGTCTCTGGGGGCTCCTCACCCCAAACTGGTGTGGGCTTCTCATCCCAGGTAGAGCCCAGGACAGCCACCATTGAGTGGGGGACAGGCACTGCCATGAGGGTCCGGTGGTGGCTCCAGGGGGGGACATGCGGTGGCTCAGAGGTTGCTGCCACCCTCGCCCTTACTGGGCAGCCCATTGAGGGGGCTCAGTACTGGCCGGTTGCTCTCATTCAGCCGCCTCACACGGTAACTCTCATAATGGACGTTGTGGGTGATGTCCTTCAGGTCCTGCAGGTGGGATCTGCCAGGGGCAGAAGGGTGTCAAATCACCGTCCCCCCTGCCCCACAGTGCCCCCCACAGTGTGCTGGCACCACCCCGCCCTGTCTCCACTCACCGGATCAGCAGGTCCCGCAGGAGGGGGAACTCGCAGTGCTCTGGGTTCTCCACTGCAAAGCAAGATCGAATGGGCAGCAAGGTTGGCACGGTGCAGGCAGGAGGACACAGGGATGGTCTGGGGATCACCTCCCAGCAGTTTCCAGGTAGCACTAGTATGGCTCCACACCACCATCTGCACCTCCCAGCACCCACCCAGGCAGGGATGCAGCCATGGGTGCTGCTCCCCACACCCCTGGCAGCCCTCTGGTAGTGGGGAGGGGTTCAAGGGACTCTGCTCACCTTCAATGATGCCCCACTTGGTCTTGCGGCCCAGTACCCGCTTCCCGTTCACCTGGTGCTCCTGGTCCGCCCCCACCACAGCAAAGGGGATCTTCTCCTGTGGGTGCAGAGGAGTGCGCTCGCCCCAGGGTGCTGCCAGACCCCTCCTCGGGGGTGTCTCTCCCCCACTGTGGTCCCCCGAGGCTGGCATCCCCCGTCTCAGCATCCCAGCACTTACCCGAATCCTGTCGTTCAGTGCCCTGTCATCCGGGTCCTGGTCGAAGTCCTCCTGCGGGTACACGCTGATGGCGTGAGTCTTCAGGTCCTCCTGGATCTGCAGGATATGGGGCTTGAGCCAGCACTGTGGGGGACACGAGGCACCTCAGGAGCCCCTTGGGGACCTGCCCTCACCCGTTGCTTGAACTCTGCCCGTTCCTCCAGGGTGAGCGTGTCAGCTTTGGCGATCACTGGCACCACATTGACGATCTTACTGAGCCGCCGCATGAACTCCAGGTCCAGTGGGCGCAGCCTGCCAACGACCATCATCACCCCAGGGTGACCCACACCATCATCACCTCAAGTTGACTCACACCACCATTGCCTCAGGGTGACCTGTACCACCACCACCCCAGGGTGACTCTCAACCACCGTGAACCCATGGTGACCCCACCACCACCACCCTTCAGTGATCTGCACCACCATCACCCCAGAGTAACCCCACCACCATCACCATGGGATGACCCCACCACCATGCAGGGAGCACTCAAGGGTGCTGTGAGTGGGGACTCACCAGTGACCCGTGGGGGGGACGAAGTAGACACATCCATGGACCCGGGTGTCTGGGATCTTCCTCTTGCGAGTGATGAGGATCTCCTCACGTAGGTACCTCTCATACTGCTCGTTGATGTATTTGATGATAGGGTCCCAGCTGAAGATGAGGAGTTGGGGGACAACATCTGAGCTCAATCCTCACTCCAAACTGCCACCCATCAAGCTGAGATGATGCACCCTGTTCTGTCCTACCAGTTCTCGTTGTTGATCTGGTCCCCAAAGCCTGGAGTGTCCGTCACCGTCAGCTTCATCTTTACACCATTCTCCTCGATGACTATGGGGCAGAGATGTGAGTCAGTGGGGATCAAGCACTGAGAAGAAGCAGGGCACTAGAGGGGCTGCAGCCTCAGATCACCCCAGACCCTCCCTTCTCCCCATGGTTGGTGGAACACAACCCCGTAGTGGTGATCTTACCATGAGTGATGGAGTGCAGCTGCACCGTCTTGGGGATACGTTCCTCCTGGCTGGGCTGTGAGGCTTTGCGGCTCACCTTGGACTTGAAGAGGGTGTTCACCATCGTTGACTTCCCCAGCCCACTCTGCCCTGTGGGGACACCGACAGCTCTGGTTTGTTCCCCCAGGGTGATAAAACTGGGAGCCATTTGAGAGCATCCCAGAGGCTGGGATAATTCCAGTTTCTCCTCCCAGTAAATTTATTCCCCGAGGCAATAACCCCTCGGTATTCATTCAGGAGCATCCCAGCAGTTGAGATGAGCTCACCCATCAGCACTTCTACGTTACGGGGTATAGGAAGTTGTTCCTCAATTTGTTCCTGCTTAAATCCCTTAAAAGCGTCATTTCCCCCGGCATGGCGGCACCAGAGCCAGAATTCCCACCCTAACCGTGAGCAAACCCCAGTGTCCGGCGCTCACCCACAACCATGACGTTGAACTCAAAGCCCGTCTTCATGGTTTTGATTTTCATCTGGTCAAGCACGGCTTCAATTCCCACATAACCAAAGAGCTGGCAACCCGCTGGGCCAGACGTCATGGTGAGAGGCATCTCCTCCTCTGGCACGGCCGGCGGCTCCATGATGTGCTCCTCAGACTCCAGGTTGCTCCCTGCACAGGGTAGGCAAAGGTGGGTGAGCTGGATCCCCTCCCCGGTGCCCACCCCTTTGCCGGCACCGTTGCTTCAGCAGCAGCTTCCCTGGCAGGCACGCAGCCCCTGCACATTCCTGGCAGCCGGTGAGGCTCGGCATGGCAACAGGACACACCATCCCCACAGCACCCTGAGAGTGGAGGGGGACAAGGAGGAGTTGTAGTGGTGGCTGTGCCACCGTGCAGCCCTGCCTGTCCCCCGCAGTGTCACCGGTTGCTCTGTGAGGTGGTTGCCTCAAGCACCATGGCCAGTGCTGGTACCCTTCACCCAGCTGCCACTCACAGCAAGGCCACCTCCTGCAGCACCTGGGGGGCTTTGGGCCTGGGGTGGGACGTGTCACCCCGCATCGTACCCAGGCACTGGCTCCTGCCGGGGACAGGGGCAGCGCAGGCACCAATGCAACCCCCAGCCCTGGGGACACGCAGTTTGCCCAGGGACCGGTGCCCGGAGTGTGCCTCAGCTTGAGGGCCAGCAGAGCCCCGGCGCCCACCCCAGCCCTTTGTGCAGCAGCTTAGGGGGCCCCCCAAGCCCTTTCTTCCTTCTCCTCCTCCTCCTGCTGTTGCTCGGCACCGCCATTGTTCAGGTCCTACCTCAGTGCCGCGGCGTTCTCTCTCAGCACCCCGCTACGGTCAGGGAGAGGGGTCCTCTGGACTCCATCGACATCCCTATTGCCATCCACACCGCAGCCTGGTTGCCTCTCCTCCGCCAGACTCTGCTGGCATCAAACTCAGCCCCAGCGAGGCTGCCGCTCCCACGCATGACCAGCATGGCAATAGCCCTCCCTCCTTGCAGCCCCCTCCCTGCCACAGCCAAGCCCCTGCACGGAGTTTGACGGTTGCCTGGTGGGATGGGAAAGGTGCCCACCCGGCAGACAGCACTGCTCCGCCTGCAGCCAGGCTGGCACGGCCAGGGACCCCAACACAGGGATGCCCCCCGCCCCCAATCATGGCACCCATTACCCCCATGGGTGGCTGTGGTGGCACCCTTGGACCACTTGTCTGCGGGTACCATTCCCACCGACACCCACCAGCTCTCTGGCACTGGGCACCACCCGGCCCCCTGCCCCCTGAGCAGCACCCGTATCCAGCCATGGCATGGGCATAGCGGGGCAAGGTGAGGGATGCTGGCCCTGCCACCTGCCCTACTGCCGCAGTGCCCCACAACGCCTGCGTCCCCCACGCCGCAGCCTTCCCGCCTGCTACGTCTGTGCCAGTCAGTTCTCAGCATTGGCGAGGTGCGAGTGGCAGCTTGTGGATGGCCGGGGCTGCTGAGCCACCCTGCTGAGGCCACGGCTGCATGCCATGTGGCCTGGCGACAAGGGACATGTGGGTGGGGTCTGGCCCAAACCCGAGCCACAAAGCCCGAGGTACCAGATGATGGAGCCAAACGCCTGCTGCCATGGAAACAGCATCCCAGCGGGGGTGCGGGGCACCCAGCACCCTGTGCCAGCTGATGGGTGCAAATCCACAGCCTTGCTGGTGCGATGGTAGGGAGGGTGGCAGGGTTAGGGACAGCAGTGTTTTGTTCCAGCTCCCTCACAAGTCGAGTCAGGGTGTTCCCGGGAAGTGGTGAAACACGCGGGGACTTCCTGGTGACAGCGGTGACACCCAGCCGGAGGAGGGGGGGGTGGGTAGGCAGGGGCAAGCAGGACACCCGCTCCTGCGGGGACCGTGCAGCCACCCAGCTAGGCTCGTCACCACTCCCGACGAACACCACCCGTCTCCCCCCGCACCCCCACCCTGGTCCCTGCCAGCCCGCAGTACTTGCCAGGATAGATCCAGAGCCAAGTGATGCAGCCGCTGCCCGGAGCCACCCAGGGTTGCCGGCCACTGCAAGAGGGTGGAGGCGAGGTGCGGGCAGGGTGCGGGCAGCGTGCGGTGCTTGCACCCACGCCCAGCTCCTCGGGGTGCTCCCTGAGGCTCGCCCGTTGCCCATCGCCTCTTGCCATGCCCGTGGCAGCTCCGGGCAGACTCGAACAGCCGAAGAGGTGGCAGGTGGAGCTGTGGGGCGCGTGCCAAGACTGGGTGCTGCACCTACAGCCGCGGGACTGGAGCCCCCGCCCCCATCCTCCCCGTGTTCCTGCCCTCGCCGCCTAAAAGACCCGGGGGCGATGGCTGGCGGCTGGGCAGCCACGTGGAAGCTCTTCGGCATCATCAGGTACCTCCTGGGCTAATGGCTCCTGCAGCCAGACCTGTTCAAGGACTCATTAAGGATGCTCTTATTTTCCAGGCTGGGCCGAGTAATCCCGGGTCAATGGTCTCCTCCACGGATTTAATTACTGGTGCAGGACTAATTGGCCAGTTCCCCAGGAAAGCCTGTAATAAGGCTCCGGGAAGGAGAGAATGAGCTGGGAGAGGAGCTCCCAGCCCTGGCTACTTGCTGTCGTGTGGAACCGGGCATCAGGTGGGGAGAGCGTGGCTCTCAATCAGGTGGACATGAGGGAGCTGAGACATCTGGCAAATGGATGGAGGATTTTGGGGATGCAGAGGGAGAAGCACCCATAGTGCGATGAGGAGCTCACCGCAGCTCTACCCGCCTGGCTGAGCACAACCAGAAGTGCCAACATCTCTCCCAGCACTGAACGCAATCCAAGGGGACATCAGTGACAATCCCCATCTGTGGCCAGATGTGGAATCATCCTGCTCGGCTTGCTGTGGTATAGGCAGGAGCCATGGCACGGAACTGAGGACTGCCGGGTGCTGCTGCCGCCGAGCAGAAGCAGAAGTGAGCTGGCGGCCAAAACCCTGGGCCTGCCCGCAGAGGACCAAGGGGACGGAGGGGACCGAAGAGCTCACCCTGCCCCAGTGCCAGCACCCTTCTGCCCACATGCCACCCTGCCCGCTGCTGCCCCAGACATCCCTACCTGGGTGAGCCGGCTGGAGCCGGGGCTGCTGCCGCCGAGAGCTGGTCACTGGGGCCAAATGGCTCCTGGGGTGCAAGGGCGGGGAGGGTGGCTGCAGCCCACGGCTCCTCCTCCGCTCCTCCTCCTCCTCCTCCTCCTCCTCGCCTGGGGCTCTGCGTGGGCGACCCAGGCGTGGAAGTGAAACGCAGTGGAAGTGAAATGCCACGACCACTGGCTTGCTTGTCGCTTCCTCTCACGGGGCATGGGGCCAAGTGCACCGCGGCACCCAACAGCCATCCGCGGGTGCCAGTGCCCAAAGGCCATGGTGGCCTCCCAGGAGAGGAAACTGTATGTCCTCACCTCTTCCTGGCAGAGAAACCGCTGTGCCCAAGCAGTGCCTGCCAGTCCCGTGCCATCTGCAGAGCAGCCGGTGCCCACAAGCTCATGCCTCACTCCACAGCCTGCGCATACTTGGCCACTCCGCCGTCAACTCAGCTCAGCCCTGTGCATTGTCCCCCCACATCCACAACCTGGCTCTGCCTTTAGCACCATGCCCGTGTCCCCATCACCTTGACTCAGCTCCGAACACTGTACCCATATCCTCATCACCCCAGTTCAGTCCCAAGCACCATCCTCATGACCCCTCACCCTGGCTCATCCTCAAGCACCATCCCTCTGAGTCCCCATCACTCCAGATCAGCCCTGAGCACCATTTCCCAGTGTCCTCGTCACCCCAGCTCATCCCCTCCACCCAAGTTGGGTGCTGTGGGGTCAGCAGAGCAGCCAGGCTGGCTGGACAGTGAGGCCACGGGCATTGCTGGGGGATGATTCACCTCAGATGTATGGATGCCTTTCCTGGCGTCAGTACTTAGAGCCCGGCGACGGCGGCTCTCATGACACCGCAGCGAGACGGGCAATGAGCCCCAAGCATCAAAACAGGGAGCACTGGCGGCAGCACCCGTCTCCCGGCCACCCTGCTGCCCTCCAGCCTTTCTGGCAGCAGCAGGACTGGGGACACTGGGGTTCCCCAGCCCTGTGCTTGGGAACAGACACAGGCTTGGTGACGCCCACGCCGGCAAGGTGGGAGCTGAGGGAATGGCTGTGCCGGGGAGTCCTATGTCTTCTCCTCGGGCATGAGTTGCGCGCCGAGAGTGCCCCGAGTGCACCTTGGCCCCTCCTCCTCCTCCTCCATTCCCGCGGGAAGGGAGGAACAGGATCTGTCCCTGTGCCAAAGCAAGGAGGGATGAGAGGGGAAGCAAGAGCTGGACGTGGGACAAGATCGTGGCGATAGCCAGCACGTGCGGGGCCCCGGTCCTTGGCGCTGCTGCCAATGGGGCACATGTGTCCTGACCTGTCTCCCCGTGCAGGGGAAAACAATTAGTGCCGGGGAGGTGCGGGAAGCTCGCCAGGCACCCTGGGAAGTTCGCCAAGAACCCCAGGGCTGGGTGGGTTGGGAGTGCTGCCAGCACCGTGCTCTGCACCGTGCCGTACGGCCCCCCGGCCATGTGCCACGCACCCCACAGACCCCCGGCCCCAGTGGGGAGCTGCAAGTTGGTGAGGCTCAGTCTTTCCCCAGCATAACCACCATGGGCAGCTCCAGGGTGGTTGGAGGCAGTGGGGCTCATTGAGGAGGTTTGGCAACACTGCACCCAGCAAAGGGGTCCCGGTGGGGAGAGGGGACAGGAGCGAGTCCTACCATGCTCCGGTGTCACCGCAGCCCAGCCACCGTCCGCAGCCTCGTCAGCAGCAGCTGTTACCGTGTAGCGTCCCTGTGACACCAGCAGCACTGAGGGGTTCGCCTCGGCTCCAATGGGCACTGCCGGGGTCCCCTGGGCTGGCACCAGCACCAGCCCCCCAAGGAAGGCAGGCTGGGAACTCACTTGCACTGTCTGTGGCTGGGACACCAGCTTAAAGGGGGCAGCTTGTGGGGTTGGCAGTGGCGGCAGCCCCTCAGCCCTCCCCGGGCAGGGGGTGGTGAGGGCCAGGGCTCCCTCTCCCTGGCCCCGGCGCAGTGGCAGGGGCCGATGAGCCAGGCCAGGGCTGGCACTGAGGCTGACCCTCAGCTGCGGCCGGGGTAGCGCTTGGGGGATCACATCCCTCTTCACCGGCCCCTCTGGGAGCATGGGCAGTCCCAGGACTGCCTCGGTGCCACTGTATGGTGAGGAGAAGGAGGAAGGCTGGTGGGTGTGAGGATAGGTCACAGGGCTCTGGGTGCCCCACAGCGGGGGATCTGGTGGGGGAGTCACTATCCCTGGCTCCTCATCAATGTGCAGGTCCAGTGTAGGCAGCGAGCCATGGCTAGTTGTGGTCCCACAGAGGGGATGGTGCTCCAGCTCCGTCGGGAAGACGCTGCTGTGGGATGGGATTTTTTTCAGGCCAGGGCTGGCAGCCAGGGGTGTGCCAAGGGGCTGGGGAGGCCCGGTGGGCGCAGGGCTCTCTAAACTGGAGGACGAGCTGCGGAGGCTCTCGCCATCACTACCTGGCCCTGCAGCAAGGCCCTGGTGGGACTGGAAGGAGGCAATGCGGGAGATACCGGTGTCAGTGATGCTGGTGCCGGCGTTGCTGTTGGTTCGGCTGGTGGAGAGGCTGGTGCTGAGCTGGCTGCACAGCATGGGGCTGGGAGCTGGGCTGGGGCCAGCAGTGGTGCTCGAGCGGGATGGGTGATCACGCTGCAGCAGCCGGTGGCTCTCGTCAGTGCTCAAGGGCAGCGGGGACACCGGTGGGGAGCCAGGCACCTCGTCCCCATCCTCCACCTCAAACGACTTCTTGAGCGCTGGGGACAGAGACAGAGATGATGGCGTGAGAGTGGCACCTGATGGCAATGTGTCTGGGCACTTTCTGGGCTCTATCCCCTTCCCAGCCGACCCCGTGGCCAGCTCTATGTGCAGACCTCCAGCTGTACCGTGACATGACAGCACCCGCAGGTGCCCCCTATGCCGCCTGGTGCCAAACGGCCATTTGTGAGCTCATCCCGCATGGGAAACCAGCCCGGCGCCGGCGGCCCCCTGGCCCCATCACATTGTTCCCCATGTTTTTATCATCGTTCCCCATGGTTTATCTGCTCCCGGCCAGCCAGTACCACGGCTCCCTGCGCAGCACACTGCCCGCTTTATTCCACCTGTAAGGGAACCGTCCCTGAGTAACTGGATCCCCCCGCCCAACCCTCTCCCCCTGCACCCATCCATGCTGGGAAGGATTCCTGCCCCCTTACAGGGCATTAACCCTGAAGCCTACTGATGCCGAGGCAGGCTGGAGTTATCGCTACATTACAATCTATACAGGAGGCTGTAGCCATGAGTCCATGTGGCTTCACACCAGTGATGACAACCACGATGTGGCCCCGGGGCAGCTGGTGGTGTAAACATGCCCTCCCCGCCCCACAGGCACTCCCATAATCCTGCGGTCATCACCATGCCTCTTGCCATGCACAGCCACCCCCTCACTCCTGCTGTGGTACAAGGTCCCCCCAGTAGCCACGCTCCTGCCAGCTCTGATGATGCGGCACCATTTGGCGCCCCTGGGAGAGGGCGGGGGGCCGAGGCCCCCGCTGGGCAGCCCTTCTCACCCCCACTGCCAAGCAGCGGGTGGCTGCCTGCGGCAGGGAGGCTGGGGGGGCGGCCCATGCTGCACCCCTTCATCCTCACCGCACCAGCACATGCACCAGCCTGCCCCAGCAAGACACCAGCCAGCATGAAGCCGCCCTCGCCCTCCTCTTCCTCAGCTCCATGGCAGCTGCTTCGGCTTGGCCATGGTGCCGTCAGCACTGGGGGCAATGGGGAGGTCGGGGTCCTGTCCCTGTCCCCTCCCCAGCTCACATCTGTGCCCGGGGCTGGACAGGGGTCAGGGGTCGGGGAGTGGATGCTGCTAATAACAGCTCTCTCCCGGGCAGGTATTTCTTTGGCCAGTCCTGCCCTGCTCCACCGTCCAGGCTGCCGGGGGCCACAGGGTCATGGGGACAGTGGCCATGGGAACGGGATCCCCCTCCCCGCATTCACTGCGTCAGCACTGCCAGGGGCACACCAAAATGCTTCTTTTTACACTAAACCTGCCCCTAGTCCCTGATCCATCCTCACCCACGCCGTGTCTGGCCAACATGATGGGCGGGGGGG
>VWZK01002664.1:70234-157100 GCA_013396935.1 Baryphthengus martii | reverse complement strand
CCCCCGCCCCGCTTCCCAGCCCCCGGCGGGGAGTGCAGCCCCCTCATGATGCTCAGCCCCTAGGGGGCATCCCCCTCCCCCCCAAGACGCGCATTCCCAGGAGCATCCCCCTCCTCGCCCCATATCCAGCCCCAAGTGAGGGTCGCAGCCCCGGAGGGGGGTGTGTGTGACCCGCGGTGGGGGTGGTTTTCTCGCAGTTCTGGCCGCACCTTCGAAGTCGGAGAGGATCCCGTCCAGGTGCTCCTTAACGGAGAGCCGGGCCATGCCGGCGAGAGGTGGGGCGGCGGCTGCCGTCCACCCGGGACACCCGCATCGAGGGGAGGCGGCGGCACAGCCGGGCGTGGATGTGTGGNGTCCTGCTCTCTGTGGGTGCTGCCTGTGGCTGGGGGGCCCCAGACAGGCTGGGTGGTCCTGGTCAGGCTGAGAGTCCCGGTCAGACTGGGGGATCCCAGGTAGGCTGGAGGGTCTAAGGCAGGCTGTGCACTGCAGGCCCAGCTTGGAGTAAGAGGAGAAAAACTCTGGTGCAGGCAGAGCTGCCTGTTGTTGCCTCCTGGCTCAGTGTGTGGGGTGTCTGGGGTGTTACTGTCCCCCCTTGATGTGTCCAGGACTCTCCCATGCCTGAGCTCCCAGAGCATCCCTGGGGATTGTGCTCCCTGTGAGCATCCCAGGTGGTCTTGCCCACAGTGAGTCCCACAGGGAGATGCCGGTAGCACCCCAGGGCTGAGGGGCTGCACTTGGGCTGTCCCCTCACCCCCCCCCCAAGCCTTAAGGTATACTCAAGGTAGGGGGTATCATCTACCCCCCCCTTTGCCTACCAAGGGTTAACTGCATCCTAGCCCCATCCCCGAAGCAGATGTGGAACAGGAAGGAGCTGGAAACCCCTTCTCCAAAGAGGGGTCCCCAGTGCCGGCTCTGCTCTTCACCACCCTCCAGCTGCCCGGCCTCGAGTAAACACCCACCGGCTGGAGAACATTCCTGTGCTGGGCCAGGGCTGGGGCACAGCCGGGGCCCAGCCCCGCGGGGTCCTGTTGGATGTGGCCCTGTTGTGACATCCTAGGACATGGCCGTAGTGGCCTTGGTCGTGGCCAGGTTTTAGGGGCATTCAGATGTACTCACCAGCTCCCTGGGGAAGGGCTGGATGGGCTCACCAGCCACCCCGCAGCTTTCTGGGTGCAGGAGAGTGCTGCTGCTCTTGGGGTCTGGCCAGGTGAGGGCTGGATCCAGGGTGTGCAACAAGCCCACCAAAGTGGGTGGCAGGAGCCGGAGGGTGGCAGAGAGCCAGGCTTGTCCCCAGTACCCTGCCTGCCCTGACAGAGCACCCCATGCCCACCCTGGGGCTGCAAGCACCGAACACCACGATCCTGCCGCGAGGCCAACAGCAGCAGGTGGGCACTGGGTCCCTATGTGGGGTGGCTGGAAACCCTGACACCATAACCAGGGGCCAAGCCTTGCCCAGTGCCTGCTGGTTTCCCCCATCCCAGAACATCCCACTGTAACGAAGAGCTGGAGCTCTTCAGTGGTGTTCTGAGTTCAGAAGCAGTTTGGCTTCCCTGAGGAGTTTTGGAGCTACAAAAGTGCCACAAATCTCTAACCCTGTTGCAAATACATTTATTTAAATGCATTTAATTATTTTTTTAAAAATAACTCCGATCTGCTCGCAGTGGCTCAGAGGCTCACTAGCATGGTGCCAAGACAACACAGCGCTGGGGAAGAGCGGTTCAGAGCAGCTCCGGGGGAGCTCGGATGGCTCACACCAATTTTGGAGCTGTTCTGAAGTACATGGGGATCTTCAAAGCTTTAGTGCTTTTCTGGAACAGCTTCGAAGAGGCTGAAGAGGTTTCAAGACATTTAGAGACGTTTTCAGAGGACGTGCAGAAGAGCTGAAGTGCTTCTGAGCAGCTGCCAATAGTTTTGGATGAGTTTTAGAGCAGATTTGGAGCAGCAGGGAGCTGTTTAGGGTTGCTTACACGTCTTTGGTGTCGTTCAGAGAGGGGTTGGGGTGGTTTCAAACTGTTCAGAGAAGTTTAGAGACATTACTGAGAAGTTTTAACTCTGTTAAGAGGTGTATTAGGAAGGGGGAGTTTCAGGGGCCTTACGGAGGGCATTAGAGCACTTGAGGTATTTCACAGTCATGCAGAGAAGGCTTAGAGTGCTTCAGAGCTGCTACAAGATCTTTTTTTATGCTCCATTTTGAGCTATTTCAAGGAGTTTTAGAAATGTTTAGAGGACTTCAAGAGCTACTTCGAGCTGCTCCAAGCAGTTTTAGCATCTTGGTGCCTTTTAGGGGACTGGTTTGAGGAGCCCAAGAGCTATTTGAGCAATTCAGCTGCTTCAGTGCTACCCACGGGCCCACCCTCCCAGAGCTGCAGGCTGTTCAGAGGCAGTTTACAGCTCCTTGAAGTGAACCAACACTGCACCAGCAACCCCAGAGCCATTCAATTACCTGCTTTCTAGAGCAGCTTCAAGTTGTTGGAGGCTGAGCTTTACAGAGGGATTTTAAAATAATTTTTTTGAGATGTTTAAAGAAATCTCGGTGCACATTAGATCTGCTTAAAGGAATGTAGAGCAGTTTAGATCACTACAGAGGTGTTTAAGAGCCAGATGTTTAAGAGCTCAGATGTTTTAAAGCCAGCTCCAAGATGTTTCAGAGCAGCTCAGTGCTACTCATAGTAGTTCAGAGGACTGTGGAGCACTTGGCAGTAATTTGGGGTGCCTTAGAAAGCTCAGAGCAAGTTAGAGGTACTTCCCAGCATGCAGAAGCACTCAGAGCTCCTTGCAGTAGCTCCAGGTGCTCCAGGGCTGCTCAGAGGGGTTCAGAATGACAGTCTGGAGTCATCCAGAGGCACTCTGGCAGCTAAGAGGGTTTTTCTGCACATTTGAGCCCTTTGGGGCAGCTTACATGGGCTGGGAGAAGGTGGAGAGAAGCTTAGGAGGGTGTGTAGCAGCTTAGCAGGGTGGTTTAGAGCATTTAAGGGATTTTTAGAGCAGTTTGTAGCAGCCGAGTGCTCTGAGGGGTTTAGCATAGTGTAGCAAAGGCAAGGGAAAGTCTCCATGTCCTCACCTGGAGCGGCCCCAAGAGAGGCCCTGCCGGTGCTGAGCCACAGCCTGGCCCTGTCTCAGCCTCCCCAAACCCTCTGGAGCAGCAAGATGACACAGGGCCAGCTCCCGAGGTCCCTCATCCTACTTGGACCCCCATCCCCCGTCCCGTTCCTACCTATGGGGAGGTTTTGGCTCCCTTTTACCATGGCCACTCTGGAACCAGCTGGGTCCAGCCTCTCCCAACCTCATCTCCCCCAAATCAGGGCACTCTGGGGTGGGAGCATTTCCACTCCCATGCAGCCCTGCTAGGGAGGCCAGCGCTTGGACGCTCAGGATGCTCCGACACTCAGGATGCTCCGGATGCTCCGACACTCAGGATGCTCCAACGCTCAGAGCTGCCTCTGGACTTGGCGATCTCGGAGGTCTATTCCAGCCTCAACAATTCCATGATTCTGTGAAGAAAGGGTCTCCAAGCAGGAATAGTAACAGCTTTTAATCTGACAAGAATTGATACATCATTAAGACAATACTGTTTTTGCCTCTTTTCTGGGGACTTCCTTCACATACCGGTGGGGAAAGAAAAACATTTTCGGGAATTACATTTTTTTTGTGTGGTTTTTTTTTTTTTTGGTTTTGTTTGTTTGTTTTTTTCCATAGGGACTTTAAAGCATGGTGCATGTGCAAGTCAGTGCTTTGCTTAAAACTTTTTCCCGGTGCTTATTTACAGTTACAGTACCTCTTTGTGAGCGACAGGAAAAAAGACGATTGTTTGAACTGGGGATCCGTGATCCCGAGTCGAGAAAGGCAGATCTCCGATATTTATATATTTATACATATATATATATATGCTTTAGTGTATACACAGATACATTTCTCTCTTCGTTAAAGTATTAAAAAAATGATCAACCTTCAGTCTATAAAAATACCTACTCTACAAGATAGAAAAAATTTCCCTCTCCAAGTATACACTGATTTACACCCAAAGCTTCTCTGGAAATGTACATTACGTGGCTTCTTCCCGCGGACTCGGGGCAGGGAGGGGAGGGGATGCCGGGGAGGGCTGGGTGTACAGGAGGGGGTGCGGGAGAGCGCTGGGTGCCCGCCTCGCCCTCAAAGGTCTTTTGAGGCTCACCCTCCACCCTGCTGCACCTCGCACAAGGCCACGGGAGGTTGAGCACCCAGAGGCGATGTGAAAGAGGGAAGGTGATGGCGGCAGCAGCTTGCCCGGCTCCAGGGCTTGAATCCAGGGGGAATTCCGCCATTGGGGACAATCCCCCCGCAGCAGGGTGTAAGGCTGTGGCAGCTGCCACTCCTCCTGGCCGCCCTCCAAGGACAAAGGACGAGTTGGCGGCTCTGCCACTGCGCCAGCGTGGGAAGAGAGATGTGCCGCCAGCGTGGAAGCATTTTGGGGAGGAGCAGGCAACCCCCTCCCGGCCAGCAGCCGAAGGATCACTGCGGCTTCTGCTTTTGGGCCGCTCTGGCATTTCTAAAACCCGACAAGCAGGAAAAAGAATCGCTTTTTGGAGCCCAACAGACTAAATGAAGCCGGATCCTTGGGAGTCCGCTGGCTGCCTCCTCCCAGGAGCTGGAGAGGAGCAGGTCGGTTAAAGTGGTTGCTCCCCGGGGTCACACCGTGCCACAGCCGCTTCCGCCAGCGAGCCAAAAGCTGTCTGGTGTAAACATGGCTTTTGTTTCCCAGGGAGCTGCTGTTGTACTCTCTGGTCTCCTATCCCCCCACGGCATAGAGATTTGAGCCCCGCAGCTGAGAAATGAGAGCAGCTGCCCCGACCCCTGCTGCAGCCCAGGGAAAGAGTAGGGAAAGGTGGTCGGAGTGGGCTCTCCCTCCAGGACTGCAGCTATCACTGGCAGAGCCCTGCTCCAGGTAGGAATGGCACAGGCCACAGAGCCCAGGCCAGGGACCTCGGGAGAAAAGGTGGAGAGCTCAGCCCTCTCCCCGACTGCTGCATGTCCCTGCACTGGGCCAGGGATGGGGAGAGATGCAGCCAGGACCAGCCTCCAGTGCAAGTGGAAGTCACAGCCTTTCCCCTGGTCCCTGCAGGCTGGACAGACAGACAGCACCCGTGTGTCTGCAGCTGGGGCCCAGGGCCCTTTCCTCCCAGAGCGAGCCCAGCAGACATGCTGGGAGCAGGGAGGAGGGCAGCAGAGCTGTGAACATCAAGGCGTGCCGACGGTAGTGAGCCACGGACAGCAAACAAATAAATAAGAAGGCAGGTGACAAAGTGCGCTTACGCCCTGTCCCGATCTGGCCGCTCCTCTGCCCCTCTCTGCCACCGGTGAGTGAGCGAGGAGCCAGTCAGCTCTGCACGCAAGCCCTTCCCGAGCAGAAGCGGCAGGGCGAGGACTGACTATGCCAGCGGAATGAGGACATTTGCGTTAAATTAATTAAAAAAACCCAACAACTCAAACAAAAAAAAAAACAAAACAAACAAACAAAAAACAACCCTCTACAAGTCCGGGACACGCTTTCCTCTTTCCCAGATCTGCCCCAGTGAGTGAGTGTGTCAGAGACACTTTGGCAAAGCAGATACTTGGGCCAGACAGGGCAGCGAGGGAAGACATCAGCGCTGCTGCTTCCTTCTCCATCCCGCTATCCTGCAGTTCGGAGACACTCCCTCCTCACAGCTCTCACGGTGGCACCTCCCAGGCCAGAGGGCTGAGGCCGCTGTTGGGACAGTTCCCAGCTTCACGGGTAGCTCCCTCCAGCTGTCCGTTGCCTGTGTTTCTTCTCCAGGTTCCCTTTCACCCCTCCAAACCAGAAGGGTTTCAAAAATAACAGAGTCAGACAACAAAGCCTCGCTGCTGTTTTCCTTTTTCCCTGGTCCGCTGGCTAATTCACCCACCGACCTGACGCGACTCTTCCTTGTGCCTTCATCAAGAGCAAAGATGCTTCAAGTCCCTCTTTATCCTCTCAGAGCACCAAATCCGCACCCGTCGACGAGCGCACAGCCGGCGGCTCTCGGCCGCCCCTACTTAACTTCCAGGATGGAGGGGTTGGTCTCCATGATGGCCACAATGATCCTGTCGATGTAATCCTGCAGGCGGAAGTTGATCTCCTCTTGCTTCTGAATCGCTTCCATGAGCTGCAAGGGAGAATGGGAGTGAGGGCTCACTGCCTGTCGCTGCCCGGGGACCAAAGAGGGGCTTCTCCCGGCTCTGCACACCCATGGAGGTTTCCACCCTTCCTCACTCCGGCCTGGAACATTCCCAGCCACGGGAAAATATCCTCAGCTGCTGGCTCTGCTCACCCTGTCCTTCCTCAAGCTTTCAGCCCGACAGGACCCCGGAGAAATCAGCGAGCATCGCATCTCCCTTTCGCCCCCAAAGCATCCAGGTGTGTTTCCCCACTTCTTGGGGTCTGAAAGATTTAATTCTGGTGCTTGTGTGGCTCTATCTCCCTGCTCTGCGGCTGCACCCCAGATACTTTACACAAAACTGCAATAACCAGAGTAGCTGGGAATAATGACTGATGGGAGAACATACAGAAGTGGCACCACTGAGAAGTAAGGGAAAAATATTTGTTATTGTATTTGTTTATAGATGTTCCATACAGCTGTAATACGTCTGGAAGAGTAAATGGTTTTATCCTCTACCTTTTGCTTCCCACCAATTACACTGGGAATTTTGCAGCCTCTTTTTCGATCCTGTCACAGGTTTTGTATTTCATAAGAAGACAGACAACAAAACAATTATTCTTGTCTAACACCAATAATACAAATACCAGTACCTGGGGTGCAGCCTCAGAGCAGGGAGGACATGTGCCAGAGAAGCCAAGATCTCCAGGGTAGGTGTCCCAGCTCCCTGGGGTTTTAAGACAGCTACAGACAGACTGACCGACCTACCCACCCATGCCACGTTTGCTGGTGTGCTCCAGGAAGAGGCAGCTGTCACGGTGCAGGCAAAGTGGAGCTGCCAGCACGAGCATAGTGGAGGGAGCAGCATCCCCAGGTCCCAAGACTCAGGGCTGGCAGGAAGGGTAAGCCCTGCAAGCTTTTCAAACAGTTGTGTGGTATTTCTTTGCTCACCACAGCTTTCAAGGGAATTTTGGGAGGGACCTGTACCGCAGATAGGGCCACATCAGCTCTGCCCGGGCCTTTGGTGGGTTGAGGGGAGAGGGGATACACCAGCCATCTCAGGAAGATGCGGTGTGAGGTAAGCAGTACCCTGTGGCATGTACCTCGTCTCTGGAGACCGAGCTGATCTCTGCTGCCAGGGATTCAGAGAAGGATGCTGAGAAGAGGTTCTTGGCTCCCTGGATGCTCAAGTTAATGATCTGTCCATTCAGTTCATCATTCTGCTCCTTTAGGTTCCTGTTATCCTGTTCACAACAGACAAAACAGATGCTGCTGAAGCACGTGATGCCCTCAGAGCAGATCCAGCCAGGGAACGCAAGGGCTTCAGTCCTAACCAGCAGCTCACACAGTGCTGGGAATCACGCACAGTCTCCTGACTCACTCTTGGCAGAGCCAGGAGAACCTCAGGAAACATGGAAAGTACTGGGGAGATCCAAGGGACACAGCAGAGAGGGGGGCTCTTGAGTGTACATGCTGTCCTTCAGAAGAAAGAACCAACCTTTCCTGTCCCAGGACAGGACCGTAAGAAAGCTCTGGGCAGTTGGATCCATGGTCAGCTCCTTGAGAGAGAGCCTCCCAGGCCCCTGCTGGCCACTCCTCGGTGGTCGTGCATCAGGAGACTGAGCAGCCAGGAGGCCTTCCTCCCTCCCCAGCCCTGCGTACCTGCTTGAGCTGCTTGATCTCTTGCTCCAGCTCTGTCTCCCGTGTCCTGCTGTTGTACTCCTGGAGCCCCATGCTGCTGCTCCTGCCTCTTCGCTGCTCAGCTTCCAGTTTGAAGAGTTGCAAGTGCTCGAGCTGCTTCCTGAGGTCCTCGATGAGCTGCAGCACATGGGAAGAGGACAAGCAAGTGCTGCATCCCCTGTAAGTCCAGCAGCTCCCACTGGTGATGGCTGGTGTGACGGATGGGCGAGTATCCCCACCGACTGCTGCGGCAGGATAAACAGATCCTTTCGGGGTGGGGGCACACAGCTTACCCTTCCTTCCCCATGCCTCTAGCAAACAGGAGAGGGGGAGATACTGAAATACACGAGAGCAGCCCTGGAAGGACTCTGTTGGAGCACCAAAGATGTTGGCTCTGGGTCTGCAGAAGCATCAGACCACCCTCAGCATCACAGGCAGCTGCTTGGGCAGCAACCCCCTGCCACAGCGCTGGGAATCCCCACCTCACCCGAGTGCTCTCAGCATCCCCCCAACAACAATAATTTCCACTTTAAGGCCCAAAGCTCCTTTCCTACCACAACAGCAAGCCCTGCTTGAGCCTCCAGCTGGAAATTCCAACCACAGATGCCTGGAAGGGGCTGGGGGGGACTGTGTTTCTGCTCCCAAGCACATGGGAGCTGACAGCTCTCACCCAAGCAGCCTCGCATCCCTCTCCTCCCGCCTGCTGCCTCTGTGTGCCATCACCACCGCGCTTCGGCCAACGCTCCTTTGACGCAGAAGAGAAACAGCCCCACTGGGTTTGCAGATGCAGACACAGCTCGGCTGAATTTTAACACAGGCAGAAGTGATAGATGTTCTACAGTAAGCTGTTGTCTTACCTTTCGCTGCCAGGGAACACCAAGTGCTCGAGTTGTACCTATTTTTGGAGAGGCTGCCAAAATCAGCTTCCCCACACAGCCCTAATTCGGGGACCAGGAGGACAGGGCAGTGGCAGGCAGCTCTGACTCTACTTACCTCCTGCGTCGACTCCTTCTCCTTCTGAAACTGGTGCCTCTCCTGACTCAGCTTGTCCCCCATCTTCCTCTTTTTCTCCTGCTCCTCTGTGAGCTGCACAGTGAGATCTTCGATCTCATCCAGCAGCTTCTGCTTCTCCTGTAATGACGCGAAAGGCAATAGTCACAGGGCTCGTCTTCCCTCAGCGCTGCCAGGGCTCTTCCCACTCGCTCAAGGACACGGCACACGCTGAGCACCGCGGGGAAGGCTCTTCTCACTGACGCACTCAGATGCTCTGCCTGCTGGGATTTCATTTGCTGTCTGAGGGCCTCAAGAGCCTGAGTGCTTTTGGCAGCAGCAAGAAGAGCCACACACAGCAAAAGAGCACTGCCGAGAGAGAGGTAGTAAGAGAAGACTCCAGAATAAATGCACACAGGCAAACAGCCGCGCTTGTGCGGCTTTCTGGGCAGCGCGGGGCTGGAGTGGGATGTGGCTTGGGTGGGACCGGGGCCAGCACAGGGGCTACAGGCCAAGAAGAGACATTAAATCATAAGGCTCCTTAGGTCTGAATTTCAGAAAAGCCAGGAATGCAAGATTTTAAGCCACTCTAGGGTTGTTCATTCTCAGTTTCAAATATGAAAGAATTTAATTGAGGGCTGACTCAGACGGAATACCACCAGTTCAAGCCAGGATGTAAACAATACAGTCCAGCTCTCCTGTTCTCTCCCCTTCTAATATTCAAAGTCTTGGTTGAACATTTCAGACAGCAGGTAAAGCTTGTCACTTGGTGGGGACAACGGCCCTGAGCAGGACACTTCCCCATACAGCAGCACCCTGCCGCCTAGGACCACCTTGCAGCTCACAGCTTCTAGCCTGGTTCTCCCCGAGAGGAAGGTTTTTGCTTTCAGAAAGCCACAAGACTGCAGGCAATGCTGGGGCTGGACGGCCTGTGCCACAAAGAGGTGAGGAGCAGCTCTGAGCCGCTGGGTCTGGGGTGTCCTGCTCCATTGAGCAGAGCACGGAAAGCACCACACCAGCAGGAAATGTGATGCTGGTAACAAAATCTTGATTTCAGACAGACGACAAGAGAGCGGCTCAGCAGCGGTGCTTCTCTCCTCAGCAGGGAGGGGCAGCAATAGCACCTCTCACTCCTTGTTAATCCCATGAACTGCAGAGAAAGGCAGCGCTGCTCTGCAGAGAGATTAAGGATCAAAACCAACTTTGTGTGGCTGAACACACCCAGGCAGGAAACTTATCCTACCCCTGGCCTCAATGCACTGTGCCTAGAAGGTCTTGGCAGATGAAGACCACATCATTATGGCCACAACATCAGGTAGAGATGGAGCTGCAGGCTCAAAGACTGCAAGAGGATGAAGTGCTTGAGGGCCTTCAGGTGGGCAGAGAGGTTTGATTTCACTTAAATTTTAATCTGACATCTGCCACAAGTTTGAATAGAAACGGAAGACAGCCTCTGTATCAGATGTTACATCTGTAACCCACATTCTGTTCGAAAATGAGGATCTTGTCCACCCCATGAAGACTGTGGTGTCTCAGCAAACCTCCCACCCAGGCCTTGAATCCCAGGCAGGGTGAGAGGGGAGAGGATCTGGGAGATAACACAGTGCTTTGAAGATTCAACTCGCAAATCCCAGTCAGGGCTTATCTGCCCAGGCAGGATGTGGAGATGAAGCATGACTACTCCTCTTCCTCCTCTGCAACAGGCTGTCCCCACAGAGATAGGGACAAGCTCCCACAAGAGGGCACGAGTGCCCTCCAGAGCAGCCAGGACAGGGCTGCCACTGCTGCAGGCTGTGGGTTCCTGCAGCTTGCGCTATCACACAGAGATACCTACGGGGCTTGTTAGAATCACAGAATAGAAACATAGAATCATGGGCTGGTTTGTGTGGGAGGGGATCTTTCAAGCTCACCTAGTCAAACCCTCCTGAAGGGAGTAGGGACATCTGCAACTAGAGCAGGTTGCTCAGCGTCCTGGCCAACTCCACCTGGAATAGTTCCAGCAATGGGGCATGGACCACCTCTCTGGGCAACCTGGGCCAGGGTCTCACCACCCTCAGCAGAAAACATTTCTTGCTTCTCTCCAGTTTAAATCTCCCTCTTTTAGTTCAAAACCAGCACTCCTTGTCCTGTCACAACAGGCCCTGCTAAAAAGTCTGTCCCCGTCTTTCTGACAGGCCCCTTCAGGTACTGAAAGGCCACAAGAACGTCTCCCTGGAGCCTTCACTTCTCCAGGCTGAACTACCACAACTCTCTCAGCCTGGCCTCTTAGCAGAGGGGTTCCACCCTTGGATCATGTTTGTGGCCTCCTCTAGACCTGAATTAATTAATCCCAGCTTCCAAGTCAAACACTGGGAACCTGCACAGACAGCAGTATGGGACAGCTCTGGTCTGAGGTGAGGTCTGCAGGGACTGGAAGGCAGAATTTGCTCATTACAATAAACCGATCTCATATAGGCTCTTCATGTTAATGAGAATTTCAGCTCCAGCCCTCCAGAAATCCAGCTCTGGCTTGGGCACCCCAAGCACACACAGTCCTCACCTCCTCAAGTCGTTCAATGTTGGCTTTTAGACAAGGGACGCAGGATCTCAGCTCACTGTTCTCATCATCCAGTTGCTGAAGCCTGCAACAGTAAAGAGATGTGTAAGGAACTCAAGTATCCCAAATGTAGGAGACCTGGTGGAAAAAGCACTAGGAATATTGTCTGCTGAAGACAAGCCTGCAAGGATTTATCTTTTCAAATCCTGAGACTTCCACTATTTCTACTCCCAGGGGAAAAAGCGGGGCATCCACATGACTTCTGACAAGTCCACTGCTAGTGCCATGACCTTCTCAATCAGGTCCAACGCTATTATTTAGGCCAAGGGCTTCAGAAGCCCATGGGCAAGCCTTGGCACTAGGCACCAAAAAGCAGACACGTCACCTGGGCAGAGTCAGGGCAGGGGTTCAGAGAGGGCTTCAGTTTTGCATTCTTCAAGTAAAGCAACATCCATTTACTATGTAACTGTCCTGCGACCAGCCCGATACAAAACCCCACTGCCTTCATATTTCATTTACTGCAAGGGTTGAACGATAGGAAAACACAGGCTGGAAAAGCAACAAAAAAAATCTATCAAATTAATGAAACCTCTTCCACACCATCTCTTCCTTTGAAAGCCAACTGGCAGCATGAAGCACCTATCAGGGACACTGCTCGATGGACAACTCTTCCTTCTGAGATATTTCCACCTGTATTCATGAAGATGGAAAACATCTGAGCATTGTGTACCTCCCTGGGTCAGTCACGGGAACAAGCACTACCAAACCAGCTCTTTCTCCATTGGCAGACAGTGGGGTAAGTGCACGGACAGAGGATGGGAGTTAAATTTCAACTGCAACAGGGAAATGTGAATACAAAGTCTGAGACTAGCTTCACAGAGGGGCTGGATTTTGGAATGAAGGTAGGAGAAGTAACCAAAACTCAGGGTTTATAATGACTTTAGTTACTCCTTTAACTAAGTCAAACTCGCTGTCTACCGCACTTCATCACGCCAAAGGCTGCAGTTACTGAGCAGTTGCCTGCACACATATCCCAGTGGGTATGTGTGGCTCCAGGAGACCTGCCACCACCAAGCCCTGCCCCAGCCCCACCTGGCCTGCAGGTTCTCAATCTCAATGCTCTTCTCCCTCTCCATTTTGCTCAGCATCTCCCTCTGCTTCTTGATCTCCTCCAGTAGTGTTTGGTCAGCTCTCAGCTCCTGCTCCTTCAGCTGTTCCTCGAGAGCATTTGCTCTGCAGGGAGGAAAGAGAGAGGATTAACCGTTCCTAATGGCTCACCCCCAGTGAGCTGCCATCCCAAGGGATGGATCAGACTCTTCCCAGCTTTTCTCCCACTGCACAGAAAAGCTGGGAGAAGCAGACTGTAAAACAGAGCAAGCTTTCAGGGAAAGGACACCTATCACAGTCCCAAGCAGCAGGTGTAGCAGAGAGTAATTTTAACCCAGTGGAAAAGCAACACGGTCCCCAGGAAATGCCCCAGGACACTACTGCTGACTAAGGTGATGGCCAAATAAAATAAGCCAGGTGGTACAAGCTGGTATCATCTCCAGTTTTTTAAGTGTCCATCAAACTCCTTTTTAAAGGGTGGTGGTGGTGTGGGCAACCACGAGATGAGGTGAAGGTGAAAGCACAGTAATTATTTTATAACTCACATCCTGGGGGTGACAATCACAGAATCCCAGCATGGTGGGGCTTGGAAGACCTGGAGATCATCTCATCCACCCCCCCTGCTCCAGCAGGGTCACCCAGAACAGGGTGCCCAGGATCGCATTGTCCAGGCAGGTTTGGAATCTCTCCAGAGAAGGAGATTCCACAACCTCTCTGGGCAGCCTGGGCCAGGCTCTGGCATCTTTACAGCAAAGAAGTTTTTCCTCCTGTTCAGATGGAACCTCCTGGGTTCCAGTTTGTGCCCATTGCCCCTTGTCCTGTCACTGGGCACCATTGACAAGAATCTGGCCCCACCCTCTTGTGCCCTGGAGGCCCTTTAGCTCTTGATCAACACTGATCAGATCCCCTCTCAGTCTGCTCTTCTCCAGCTCAACAGCCCCAGGGCTCTCAGCCTTTCCTGGGCACAGAGATGCTCCAGTCCCCTCAGCATCTCCAGCCTCCGCTGGACTTTCTCCAGTAGCTACTTGTCTCTCTTGACCTGGGGAGCCCAGAACTGGACATGATATTCCAGATGTCACAGCACCACCCACAACAAGCTACTTAACCAGAATCTTACAGAACCGTAGAATCCTTTAGGTTGGAAAAGACCTTCAAGATCATTGAATTCACCTGTAACCCAGAGTTGTGGTTTCACTTGTAATGGCCATGGCAGAGAAATCCTTCAGCCATTTCTAGAATATTGGGCTCCTTTACTCTGCTTTGAAGTAGTTTTGTTGCCCAGCAAAAAGAAGAAAACACCCTCAATCTTTCTCCTCTTCACTCTTTCTCATCCCCAACAAAAATTATGGGATCTGCAGGTCAACCTTATCTGTTTGCTTTGCACAGGAAGGTGGGGAAGACTTTTGCCAGATGAACGTATTCTTCAACCAGCACGGAATACCCTTGGGGCTCTACTCAATTAGAAGCTGACTGACACTTCTGGGCCAAGCTGCTAAAGTGAAAACATTTCCCTCGCTGCAAAGTTTATCAGGGCTTAGAGAAACCTTTGTTTGAATTGCTCCATTCCCTGACACGGTGGTTACTTAACAGTCTTACAGCCCTATAGATAAACTCCTGCCAGGTTTATCTGCCGGGGGTAAATACGCTGCTGGAGGAGCGAAGCCTGTCAGATTAGTACAGACAGTGATTACATCAAACAGGATCCAAAGGGCTACACCCCAGCCAGCCTCTGAAAGCAGCCGGATCAAGACTGGCTGTGGGGAGGGTAGGGATGGGTAGTACAGACCCTGCTGGGTCTTCCACACAGACCTAATGGGTGAAATAAGGGCCAGAAAGAGCATGTATAGAGTATGAAGTATATGTCCTGGAATGGAAAAGCTTTTCAGAAGGACGACCCCACTGTGGTCCTCTGAGGTCCAGAGCTCCACAGAGACCAGTCACAATGGACATACAGGGCAGGGAAGTCCATAAAAAAGAGATGTAAAAAGAGATCTAAAAAGCACTGGGGTGCTGCAGGACGTGGAGGGGGAAAAGAAAAGGCACCACAGGAGACTCTAAGTTGCATTTTGGCCCCGGCACAAGCTGGGCTCCCTTACCTGTGCACAAGCTGCAGGTTTTCCTGCTTGAGGCGGCTGTGCTGCTCACCGTTCGCAGCCGTGTCCTTTTCCAGCTCCGTCACCCGCTTCTCCAGAAAGACCACCTGTGAGATGGAAGAGGGGAAGATCAGCTGCCCAAGCTTAAACCCACTGGCAAAGTGGCAACAAGTGCTGGAGCAACTCCCACCATGTCCAGATGCTTCCCACTCACTTCGGGGCTAACTCAGTTTGTTGCATCGATTCAGCGCTGGTCCTGTGTCCAGCTCTTCACCACACAAGGCAGCCTGAGCTGCAGGAGCCATCACTGGGGTTTGCTCTTGGGTGAGCTACTTAAAAATGAATGGTTGCCACCAGAATCACATAGCCAGGCCTTGATTTAAAGCACCCTTTAAAAACATCTGTTCACACACACTCAGGTTTCTCAGCTTTTCATGCCTCCCACGTACTAACACGTGGCCAAACGATTCACTCCTTCCTTTCTTCATACTCTTCATGATGATACCATAGAATAGAATCATAGACTGGTTTGGGTTGGAAAGGACCTTTAAAGCTCATCTAGTCCAATTCCCCCTGCACGGAGCAGGTACATCTGCAACTAGAGCAGGTTACCCAGAGCCCTGTCCAACCTCACCTGGAATAGTTCCAGGGACAGGGCATGGACCACCTCTCTGGGCAACCTGGGCCAGGGTCTCACCATTCTAAGCATAAAACTTTTCTTCCTTCTATGCAGTCTAAGTCTTCCATCTTTTAGTTTAAAACCATCACCCCTTGTTCTGTCACAACAGGCCCTGCTAAAAAGTCTGTCCCCATCTTTCTGACAGGCCCCTTTAAGTACTGAAAGGCCACAAGAAGGTCTCCCTGGAGCCTTCTCTTTTCCAGGCTGAACAACCCCAACTCTCTCAGCCTGGCCTCCCAGCCCTCAGATCATTTCTGTGGCCTCCTCTGGCCCCGCTCCAACAGGTCTATGTCCTACCTTGAGGTCTAGAGGGAAAGTCCTGTATCACCAGAGCTCTGCAGCATCTGAGTGCAGCCCTGAGCCTGGGGATAACCACCTGGAGCAGGGCAGAAGGACCCTGGGTCCACAGCAATATGGAAAGAAAATCACACAGGAGGAAACAACTCTGGCTGGTAAGAAGGCTCAGAGATGAGTATTTTCTCCCTGTACCTATATGGGGCTTATTTCAGCTGTATTTGCATTTTCATTCACTTTCCCTAAAACCTGCAGAAGTTTGAAGAGTAAAGGGAGTTCACCTCTGCTTCCCACCCAAGTGGGAGGGTGGGTGGGGAACTACAAAAGGACAGAGGTCATGGTCCCCAAAAATCTCACTGACACTCATACAAGAACAATCACGAAAGAGAAGCAATGAGGAGCATGGCTGCAAAACCCCAACCATTGCTCTGGGGAGAAGGGCAAGTGACAGGCAAGTATTTTAAATAAAGAAATGTGCAGAGACACAAGGCCTTTTCCAGAAGTACCGATGTGGCTCCCCAAGCCAGATGCCTCAAGGAATGCGAGCGTTTCACTCAGCTTTTAGGGGTGATCAAACAAAAGCTTTCTTGTGCTTGTGCCCAGCTCCCATCTTGTTCTAGAATCTGTTTTTTGTAACATCCCAGTAAAACTCAACAGGACCAGCATAAAATCAGCTTTATATCCTGATGGCACAAGCAGCAGTGGCAAGAGCACACCAAGGAAAGAAAGTAATTGCTTCCTATCCAGGGGACTTTGCTCATCTCAAAAAAGCGGAATTTGAGAACAGCTCATTATGTGAAGCAGAAGTGAAAACAAAGCCTCCAGGGAGCTGGAGGGAAGCCCCCGCCCCCACAAGTAGGGCAGCCCACTCCACCCCTGGGAGAAGGCACCAGTGCCACCTCCTGACTCAACACCACATCTGACCTCTGCCACTCAATTCATTCTCCATCCCCCTGGATGCAGAGCGCTTCATACATCCCACCTGCACTAGTCTGCCCGGTGCCAGCTGCGCAGCAAGAGCAGCTTCAGCCTAACTCCTGCCGGGGGACCTCAGAGCACCACGAACCGCTACGTGCTCCAGGACAGCGCAGACACCGCCGCTCTTACCTTGTCCGTGATGTCCTCTTCTGTACAATCCAGGGATTCCCGGTAAGACTCCTCCATCACCCCCACGGACAGCGTGCTTGTCTGATGCAACTGTCTGTAATGGAGACAAACCACCCCAACCCAGAGCAACACCAACATTAGAGTGAACACGGCTGGACATGGAGATCGCAGGTAAAAGCCGCTCTCACAGGATACCATCCCCTCTCTCCCCTCCTCAGCCGCCACCTCTTTTTCCAAGGGGATTTAAGAGCAATGCTCCTTCTTGGGCTGCAGGATCTGCAGCAGAGGATGGCGTGGGCCAGGTCCTCCTCACCACCACAAACACCAAGGCACAATGAAGCTCACCACCTCAGAGTGCCCAGCTAGTGGGGCTGAGCGGGCGGCTGCTCACCAGCCGAGTGAGTGTGACTTGCAAGGGAAGTGCAGGCGTAGACACACACTGCTGGGACTTCATCCCATGATCATTTAGTTCTTGCTCTTTGGAATGGGAAGAGATAAGAGCTCGCTCTTCTCACTTTCTTTACCACTGTCCCAAGGCCATGTATTATCCCGCAAAGGACAGAGTACTCTGCTCTGTACATTGACAAGGCTCATAAGAAGTGGGGGGGCAGTGGGTGTAAGGGGAGGGAGGAGTCAAAAAAACTCCTGAATCTGTTGTGAAACACCCCAGCCCACCTACCCGCACCCGCCGCGACAGCCGAGAGTGAGCTAATCATTAGCAAGCCCTTGCGACACTGGTGTCCGCAGTTTTGCGGTGATCTAAAGGACGCGTGGAGGGGCTGAACTGCACTTAATCCTCGTGGGATCGTTGTAGATCAGCTCCATTGTCCCATGGCACATGAAACCACTACCGCCACGAGGAAGGGTGGTTGTATTCCAGCTCTCTGAATCCCAGATAGCTGCTGCCTGGGGAAAAATCACTCTGCTCTCCCACTGCAACTCAAATGATGAGCAGTCTGATCCACCTTTGAAGCCAGCGCTGCTTGGAGCTGGAGGTGAATGAGAGAATTAAAAAAAAATAAAAAAAAAAATCACAGAGATCTCTTTGAACCTCAGCTTTTCCTAGGAATTTGTAATGTGGGCTCCTAAATCCACCCTTCTACACAATATGCTTATGCAAGTATTCATGAAGCATAATCGGCATTTACCAAAGAGAACACAGCCAAGTACCAGCCTTATTTTGCATCCTCACCCTGAGTATATACTTAGATTCTAAAGTCTCAGGCACATCTGTTATCCAAATCATGCCAAGGACAACAGTGCCTAAGCAGCTGAGATTTCTTGGGACAAGCAGAACTTGGATAACAAAAATCAGGAAAGAGCCCTTACCAAAATGAAATCCATTTCCTAAAAGCAAATGTTTTGCTATTATTAAGTAATTACAGTATCTGCAACAAAGGGCTTTCCATGGACTGATCTTAAGGAGCTGGCTCTGCTCTGCAGCAGAGCCCTGTTATCTCTCTCCTTATCACAAACTAAACTCGACTGCTCTTGAGTCAACCAATATTTACCTAAGCCCACAAGTCCCAGTCTCAGAAAAGCATCTTGCAAATGCGAAGGGCCAGGAGGGCTCGAGCCCCCATAACACGGCATCTCTAAGTCCTGAAAGCTTAACTCAAATTCTCCCTAAACTGGCTCTGCCAGACATGTGACAAAAACTAGCCTTAAAACAGGAAACCTGGGGACAGGCTGCTCCCTTCAACCTTCTTTCCTGCCAGTGTTTTTAACAAAGATCTAGAAAGCAAGATGACCAGAACTAGGAAATGTAGTATCAAGGACCTGCTTCCTTGCCAGGAGGGGAAATCATGCCGGGGAGGTTTGCTGACCACAGAGAAGGGAAAGGAGTGAGAGCAGAGCCAGGAGGGAGAGGGGAACAGAAGCTGCTCGGGTCAGCACAGGCAGCAGACCAAATGCCAAGGTAGGGGGTTAAGAGAATCACCCCATCTGAGCTACCGATTCCTCCGCAGCATCCCTGTCATGTTCAGAAACAAGCAGTGAGAAAACCAAGGACTGCAGAAGGCAACCTCCCTTCTGAGCAGGCAGAGGTGGTCACGACAGCTAAGGTAAGCATCAGTATAGAAGCATGGAATCGTTTCCGTTGGGAAGNAAGCCAGGATGCTGGTGGCCTTCTCGGCCACCTGGGCACACACTGGCTCATATTCTTAAAAGCACAATGACACAGGAAGAGGATGGATGGTAGAGCTGGAAAAGGAAAGGTGAGCAGCAGGTGTCAAGGAGAGGGGATGGACCCTCTGCCCCAGGGATTTAAGATAAACTCTGCAGCTTGTCTTGTGCAGTCCAGCATAAAAATGTCCACAAGGAAAGGACAACTGGCATCACGTGAGATGGTCCTGCTGGACAGAAGCAGCACAGCGTTAACCCCCAGGGTGGGGTTACCTGCAGCTGCCCCCCAGGAACTCCCCAAAGCCCCTGACCCAGCAGGGAGGGCTGCTCCTACCAAGTAAGTGCTGAGGATCACACTGAGCAAGGTAAAATAGAACCAAGAGAGTTGTCTGAGGTGGCTGGCTTTTTTGGGGTGCTGGAGAAACCCCTCTGAGTGGGTGTACTGACTACGCCAGTCTTCTAGAGCCCCTCCATGGCAATAGCAGGGAGGAGACAGCCCAGCCAAGCACCTCAGAGGCACATGCCATCCTAGAGACTCCTTCCTCACTCCACGTGCCCCCTGGCAGGACACTGACAGGATGGAAAAGGAAACACACACCTACTTTTGTCCATTTTTAGAAGAAATCAGGTGGACACCACCCTCCAGTTATGTGCATGAGTGAGAACCCCCCCATTTCAGCTATTGCAGACTATGTCGGAATTAAATCCGTTTTTCCCAGTGCTATGCCACATCTCCAGGAGGACAACACTGCAAACTTATCCTGACGGCCGTCCTTCCGCAGGCCCAGCAGTAGTACAGGCACCCCTCTCACCAAGCAGGAATAGAGCATGAGCTTACCTCGCCACCTTCTTGCTTGAGAGTCTTTTATTGGGACTGCAAAATGAAGAGAAAAAACAGGAAAGAGTTAGGAAAGCTGACAGTGGAGAGTGAGGGAAACAGGAAACTGCGAGCAGCCTGGGGCAGGTCCTTCGCTATGGCAGGGGAGCGCCCACGCGGCATGCACAGCCCGGCCACCCCCCCCGGGACAAGGGGAAAAGGCAGGCGAGGAACCCGCTCCTGTAATTAACAGCCCGGCGATAACAAACCCGATGGAAGAACGCCGCAGAAAACCTCACCGCCTCCAGCAATGGTATCCTCTCACCGACTGATCCCTGTCCTGAAAGCTGATCCCCAAGGAAAGCGCTAAGAATAGTTTGGCGGGCTTCAGCCCGGTGCCGACGGCAGCCTGAGCACCCCGCAGCACCCCAGCTCGCCTGCTCTCCCCCTGCCCAGCGGCTGGGGGACAGGGAGCTCCTCCTGCCTGTGAACGGTCCCTTCCAGCCTTCTGCACACTGCTTCGCGCTTCTCAAAGATCATTCTCGCTGCTCGGCTCTGGATCACCAGAGAATTGCTGTCAACTTGTAGTTCAGAGATTTTAGGAGCTGTTGATCGTGTCCTTTTGTGGATTTGAAGAGAGGGCACCATTCTAATCGCTGGGGAGAGGTACGAGCTACCAGCTCTTCTTTGCACAGATAACTGACGGAGATCACACGCCTCGGCTCCATATGTGCTCGAGCCAGCTGCCACCATACCACAGCGGTCACGGTTTAGCTAATGCTCAGTGTGACCCACGGTACGAACAGCCAAGCTCTGCATTATCCTGGCCCTACCCCTGAGGATGGGGCTGCAGGCTCTCCCCATTGAGAAAAAAACCAATCTTTTTCAGAAAGGGCTACTTGCTAAGATGCTCCTGTTGGTGCTTTGGCTGTGACTGCGGCAGCTGCGCACGAGTGAAGTGATTGGGACTTGGATCTCCCTCCTCGTCCTCCACCCGAACACGTGCTGTCGTCAAACAGATACCACCAGGACACATCGCTGACACCAAACCATCACGGAACGATGGGAGCAAACTCGGCTCTAGCCTGAACAGAGCAGCAGGAATTGCTTTCCCTGGTGCTTAACTCAGTTTAGAGAAAAAATACTAAATAAAATCATCTGGGAGTCCATTACAGCCCAGAGCTGTAACAATTATATAAAGTTCTTCGAAGGAGAAATTAAAAATAGCTGAGGACAACTTTCTTTGTAAAAAACCCTGACTGACCAGGGGCTGTTGTCAGGGTTACCAGTCCTTGTGTCTAAAGGGCACCCTCCAAGCCCAGATTTCCAAGGAGTGCAAGACCTGCTGTTGGCAGGGCTTCAAGGACGCTTGGCGCCCGCCTGAGGGGAGAACGTCAGGCCCTCAGGGTCGCCAGTGATCGTAACGAGTCACGTATGTCCTCAGCACCGGAGGGAGAAAAAATATTGTTCTCTGCAAACGGCTTGTTGGAAAGCAGCGCTTGGTACCTGCGGGGCTCCGGAGGGGAGGAGCCCCACCACTGCTACTTCAAGGGCACTAAAACAAAATGTACTGTCACAAAAGTGGCTCGTCTCAAGCTACTTGCAGGATTTCTTCCCTGCCTTCCCATGCAGCAGCAATACTGGGACCAGGCTCCCCACTTTCTTCTAAGCACAAACCACTGTATGTGCGCCCACAGCGTTTAAGAGGGAGACTGTTACATGGTGGCTTGGGCTTCACTCCAGCTGCCGCCATCCTCTGGAGCAGGTATCTTCAAGTTTCATCTCCCTGGCTGCTTGGCCCAGATTTTGGTCCAGTTTCTGCTGCTCTCTTCACCTGCCATCTAGGACTTGTCCCCTGTGCTGCGGGCTTCACATTGCTAGTGATGCTGGGAGCAAACAACAGGTCCTACCATGGCCAACATGCTGTACAGGGACATCTCATGTCCTCGCCACAAGAAGGATGAGTGATGCTCCTTCCATCACCCAAGGGCACTTGGACCAAATTTCCAGCAAATTTGTGCATGGGAAGCCCTGAACACAAACGGAGGAAACAGATCTACTTGCCCTAAGAACAAAGAACACACGTTGAATGAAAACGTGTGGAATTCCTATCACAACACCATGGGATGGGGAAATCTCCTCTGGTAAACCCATCTATCATAGGAGGCTCCAAGGGGTTGGCTCAGCTTTGCAGGTAAATTTGGTGAAGAAAGCCTGAAATGGAGTGGGGTTACCGGTGCATCCAGGGAAGTCCAGTGTTTCTCTTACTAACTGCATAACCTGAGACCCATCACCGAACCTTAAGGCCTTCAATAGCAAAGGCAACGATTTACCCAAGAAAAAAAAAGGGAGAGAAGTCCTTTTTCAATTAAAAAATTGTTTGTTGTTTTTTTGTTATTTGTTTTCCAATTCTCTTCCCATAGCTATATAACCCAGGAGAGCTCCCATGTCACTGTGTCTGCAGAGGACAGATAGAGACCAAGAGCATGACCAAAACCCAGGTTTGGAAAAACAAACCAGATGCGAGAAGAATGATTATTGTTAATGCCATCATCCTTTCACCCAGCAGACTGCAAACAGGTCTGAAAAAAACCAAACCAACAGACAGAAATCCCTCCCCACTTGCCAAATCCACAAGTCCAGCCGCTGGCTGGTTGATCTCAAATGTTACAATCAAAAGTTTCTATGCGAAGGTCCCAGCATTTATCACGTCTATCTGGCTAATGGGGGCACATCGGTGAGCGGGCAGCTGGTGAAGCCGGGGGAAACGAGATTTTTGCTGCTGCAAAGCGACAGCATCTACAGGAGAGGTCCCAAGCCACAGAGAGCAAGCTGCTGTTTCCAGGTGACGGCTGCAGCGGGAGGACAGGCTGTACCGGCCCTTCCAGTTTGAACTGGCAACTCCGGCGTTGCCTCCAGGCTGTGGCACGGCCGGCCACAAGACCTGGCAGTCTTTTCCTTGGTGACAGAAATACTGTACACGGTCAGCTTATGGCTTCAAGTCCCGATGCAAGGGTTGTGTTACTCAGAGCGTGGAGAAGCACCCACCGCTCAGCAGGACATGCAAAGAGGCTGCCCAGTGCAGAAGGGAAGACTCTCATAGACTGCCAGCCTCTGCAGCTCAGGTTTAAGGGAACTTCTGCTCACTCTCCATAACCTTATCACAGCCTTTACCACCTGGAGAGGCTCACCTCATTCAATGAAACCTGAAATTCATCCCCTTTCATAACCAGGAATCAAGGAGGGCCCCAGCAAAGGAAAGCTGTGTCAGACAAGGAGAGTCTTCCCTTCCAGAACATCATTCCCAACACTGAAATGGCCACACACAAGCCCAATTACCTATTCATTTCAAGATCATTCAGGCGAGCAGAAAGATCCTCAAGGCGGTTGATTTGTTTGTGGCACTGGCTACAGTAAAACTCAAATGCTTCATCTGCGATAATGCTGTGCAGTTTCGCAGCGAGCGGATTGGTGCTAGAGAAATCACAAGGGTCATTTTAACAGGACAGAACAGACGGGGCTGGTTTTCGGCCGTGGCTTCCAGAAGCTGAGCGCACCGTGGGGCGAGGTGAGCTACGAGACTTGCAAGTAAAAACTGCAGGGCAGACTGGGTCACCTCCCGCCTCGATTTTAGAAGCCAAATCGCAACCAATGTGGAGTTGCTATAAATTAGCAGGAGTTTGATCCCTCTTCTCCCAGAGACTCACAGCAGCTGAGCTTGGCCCATGCTTCCAAGCCCCTGGGCCAGCCGCCTCTTGTGGAGGACTCCCGAGAGCCCAGGCCAGGCGAGGTGCCTGCTTTCCACAATCCTACACTACTTCAAAGTATATTTTCTGACATGACTTTCCAAGCAACCTGTTGGGGAAGCCTCCAGCAACGGTCCTGGTTTGCCCCGGTAAACACAGACTGAACTCACACGGGTAGACAGGGCGCTGTGAGGGCCAGATCTTTGGGTGGGTTGTGGTATTTTCCAATGGGATGCTTTAGAAACAGAGCAGTTGTGCTGCTGCAGACCCCCCCATTAGTGAGGCACAATGGCAGATTTTCACTGCAAAGAGCTTTGGAACTAAAAGGTGATTGCACTTCAACCGCTCTCTCCTATGACATGGAGCACAGAGAAGCTGAAGCAGCAGCTTTGCCGCATCGCAAGGAAGGAACACTGTTTGGCCAGAGGACATGGGGGTCTCCAGGACTTTAACAACCCGGGGAGATAACAGGTCCAATCAGCAGTACATTTTCAGCTGCCGGTGTGGAAAACAAGGTGCCGAGGCATTCACCAACACTTGGCAAACCAGGGAGCCATTTCCCCTACCTGACATGGCTTGGGCAGGACCGAGCTTGGCCAAGGGATACTGAGCAGCAAAAAGCCCGTGTTACTTTGGGGCCAAATATATACCGCAAATCCTTTCTGCAGTAAAACATGCTTCTGGAAGCCACGGACTTTAATCAAAGAAAGGTTAATAGTGAAAAAACAAAGCAGTTCAATAAGAAAGACAGGTAAAGGTGTGAGCAAACACAAGCAAGCTTCAAACCAAAAGGCATCCAAAAGGACTAGTTAACCCCGTGATACAGATACACACCAGCGAGTCCTGACCCAGGAGATGCTGGGTGCATGGGACACCCCAGGAGGGGTCCTCTGCCTCAACGCCTTTGTATAACTCCTCACTGCTGGTTTTGGTGGCAGTGGAGTGTCAGCAGCCCAGCCACCCCCAGGGTCAGGCCTCGGAGTTTGTGCTGTCTGTACAGTATTTCCAAGCCTCCTTAGAACAGGCAACTGGAGAACAGTAAATTGCTCATCTCTTCCCATTCCTGGAAAAAAAAAAAAGGTGTATTGAAAAACTTTTTCCCTACCCTCTAGGGCAGGTCTGGACCCAGGATAATCATTATTCACCAGCAGCGAGCTCAGTTGCTCAGGCTTTGCACAGGGTAAAAGGTGCCAGAAGGTTTGTGGCACCTTGAGGAAGCGATGTGACCTTTTCTGGGCTCTGCCCCTGCATTTGGCCACACGAAAGCCCAGTTCAGCAAGTCTTCCTCACCCCTGCCAGAAGGCCGAACCAGCTCTCTCAGCTGGGTGCACCCCAGGGCGAGGTGTGATCCCAAAAATCTAATCAAAATAGGAAAAACAGCATAGAGGAGAAGCCAGAGGCCAGCCTGGCAGCTCCTGGGGTGCGTGCAGATACACGTGGCCGCTGGCTGCGTTGGTCGCTTGCCCGTTGAGTGGGTGAGAGCTCAACTGCGCCGCGCCTCGGGCCATCCCCACCTACCCCCTGTGGCGAGCTGCCACCCTCCGCGCCACAGGCTGCCTTCCTGCCTCCTCCCTCAGTTCAGGGCGTAAGGCTCATCCTTCGCAAGTCATCGGTGCTTGTGTCTTGGTTTGAGTTTGAACAGAACCAATTCTCTGTTCAGTGATTTTACTTTTCAGCTCAGTCTCTTCTAAGTCACTGCACTGTCTGAAGTTCATGGTAGATTTCTGCAGGCAGTGCTGGCTTCTAGATGATGCTCCACATCTAGAGTTACTACCAAGGACTGGGGTGTGCAGAAAGGTTCTTCCTTATTCTTGTTCCCAAGGAGACCATGGTCACTGCTCAATCTTGTGCACCACCTTGGGGTGCCGTAAGAAGGAGGTGGCGCCTGTGGAGTGGAGCAGCCAGGACAGGCGACCCTAAATGGGTGAGAGAGATTCCATCCCATGTACTGCACATTCAGTACAAAGCTGAGGGATCATGAGGGTCAAGACTCTTCTTCATTGGCCAGCATCTGAGGAGGACTCTGTCCCTCCTCCCTTCAATCCTGATCCATGCATTCCTGAATCCAGTTCCCATCTGTTGCTGAGTCTGGACCCTGGAGGAGTTCAATATTCGTTTGGGATATAGTTGTATGTATTTCATTATTGTCTTAATAATATTTTTTTTTTTTATTTATTGTTCCTGTTTCATTAAAGCTGTTTTAGTTTTCTTTTCCAATCTATAAGCTGCTCTCCCCTATTCCTGTTCTTCTCCTCTTCTGGGAAAGAAGAGGGGCTAAGAGAGAGCATCTGTCACTTGTCTAGTGGCCGGCCCAGCTTCAACCCATGACAGCATACTGACACAGCACGTTAGCAGCCAAAATGGGTGCACATGAGGAGCTTTTCCTTTCAGTTGCCATTAATATCCCACTGAACGTTGCAGAGAGACTTCTTTTATCAGGTGGATGTGCCCAGGAAAAGGCAGCAAGTTAAGAGGAAGGATCGCAAACACACACATGGAAGGACTAAGCAGGAAAATGCAACACCCCACAGTGTTCCCTGAAAGCTCTTGGTTCTTCTGTTAATCCTTTGGTGAAGATCTGGAGCAGTGGAAGGAGAATTTGTCGTGGTTATTCCCACTTGAAAGACTCCTGAGACACGGAAAGGGTGCATGGCAATGTGATAGCTTACCAGCAATACTTTCTTTGTATTCAAACCACAGCCAAAAGAAAGGTTCAGCCTGAACCAGAGACATCCTGTGGTTCTTTAAGGTTTCTCTACATTTAATTGACCTGGGGAGGCAGGGCTGTGTTCAGAACAACAGCACAATTGCAGCGCACGATCAGCTAAGGACCTTCCCGCACACAATGATAATCCAAGGTAAGGGCTAGACCTGAAAGGCATGAGGAAATCCTCGATTTCAAACAGAGTTGCATTCTTTACTTGGGAGGTGTTGCAGGGTTTGTCTGCAGCCTGCCTCCCCAGCAAGCCCCAGCAGCGAGACTCCAATATAAACCACCGCGAGCTGCGTGGCCACGTGCCGAGCGAGACCCTCCCGGCAGAGGAAAGGTGCTGCAGAGTACGATCTTGCGGATAAGATTCAAAGAGACAGAGCAGCAGAAGGGAGACGGTGCCCTGACAGAGTGAGATTTGAACACTGGGAGTGTAGGCAACCCAGGAGCTCTGACTGATATTAATTGATTGCAAAGCTCCTTTAAATGAATTTTTTTTTGCCAGGAGCCTTCTGGACCAGGTTGGAGGCCCACCCTCAGAGAGAAACTCTAACACCAACAGTGGTTTTTGTCTGAGCACGCTTTCCACACCACAGCATCAGTATAGACAGTGGTTCTTGGTGTTTCTGTACAGCACAATCAAAGGATGAGCTTGGAGGAGCGATGTGTCCCTTCCACTGCAGGGTGTTCTAGCACAGCAAACACTGGAGCACTGGTTTCCCGAAGTATTGGCTTTGGGATGCATTATACCAACACTCCCCTATGGCAGGTTTGATTAAGTTCTTCAAAATTGCTGCTGCACCAGCAAAAAAGAAAGTCAGCCCTGACCTGCAGCAAAGCACACATGTGGAGATTTGACAGCAGCTCTTCCCTGTCTGCCCTGTGCAACCAGAGTTGTCCAAACTCTATGAAGGGCTTTAGGAGGCTGGAAGAAAACAGGCAGACAGCAAAAAATCCAAAAAGTTATGATAAGTTTATACTGGTGCAGAAAGTCACAGACATGTATCACCCCATGATAAACAAAAGAACATTCTGGTCTTTAAGAAAAGCGTGTGGCTGGCAGGGACACTCCTGCCTCACACAGAGACGCACCATCCAAAAGAGGAACTTGTCCCCAGGGTTATCTGTCATGACTGAGACCTTGTGGACTGCAGCAGTGGATGATCATTCCAGCTTTTACTTTTTTTTTTCCTTAGAAATAAGTACTGACAGGTTTTGATCTGTCACAGCAGCTCCTTGGTTCACTCCACCCAGGCAGAAACACCAGCATCTCCCTGGTTTCAGATTCTAATGTAAGGAGGGCAGGAAAACATGACCACTTGCTTCTTGCTCCACATATCCCTTAGGCTGCCTAGAGAGGGAAGGCTGCTGCAGCTTGTGTGAGTCCAGCCGAGCACCATGCGGCAGCCCAACACACAAGAGAGAAAGAAAGAAAGACGTGTCATCCAACAGGACCAGGAGTAAAGTGGTGGTTTTCTCTACTGGAAAGTTCTGTGAGGAGCCGCGTCTTGAACAGGAGTGGGAATGGGACACGTGAAATCCAGGCTCTCTTCCACCTGCTGCTGAGCATTAGTGCAGCTGGATGGGAGGGTGGGCATTGGTCCGGAAAAGGGAAGACTGAGGGAGGCAATTCCTCTTCCACTTCTGAGTTGGTTATCCTGTTGTATCCAAAGGAACCCCCTCTTGCAGGCCAACTAGCGTGCAAACCCCAAGGAGAGAATGCTCACACATAAAGCACAGGTGAAGACACTAAGCAACTGAAACCGGTTAAACCGACACCAGCGCTGTGCTGAGTATTACCTGGGAGAGAGGAACGAGGCGCTATTAAAGCTGCTTTCCCCATTACACAAGCTGTCCGAGAACAAATCTGCTTCATTTCCTTCTCCATAATCCTCAAAATGCTCCTCTCCACTAATGACCGTAACGATGGAGTGGCCGAGGTCCGAGCCCAGGGGCAGGTCGTGCGGGTGGGACCTGTGGGAGCAGAAGGCAAGGCGTTAAGAGGGTGGCCACCACAGCAGCCTTTCCCATTCCATCCAATACATCCACTTGCCTGTGACATCTTCCATTTGGACAGACCAGGCTTGCTGCTCTTTACAGAGCAATTCAACCGTGTCTTGAACCTTAAGGGAACATCCCAGGCACCACCAGGAAGCTTGCAGTGATTTGTTTTCACAATAAACCAGTGGTTTATTCATGCAAGCTCCTCTGGCAGCAGCAATATGAGGTTTGAGGGCAGGCCCTTGTACAACAAGGGTGCAACCAAAAACCAGGGCAAAGAAAAAGCTTGACACGTCCCAAACACACCCTAAATATGTTTTGAGTTAACATCCTCAGCCTATGTGCTGGGCTCCGCTCGCTTATTGCTGTATAATCCCATCAAGAGCCCAGCACCACGGTTTAACACTGTAACTGCCCCCCCGGACACAAATCCCAGTGGTTTACAGGCAGCTGCCCAAACACGGCAGCAACAGAGTCCCTGGCAAGACAAAGGAGCCCTTTCCAGGGAAGATGTCATATACCTCTATGACAACCTCGGCAGGAGGGGCATGCTGTTCCACGTGTTTTTAACACTGGATCCAAAACGTTGAAGCCTCAGCCTAAACCCTGAGCAGACCCAGCATAGGTCCTGGGATGTCCCTTGCTCTGGAGGGACACAGCTCAGCACAAAAGTCATCTTGGTCGGCACCTTTTCCTGCGTGCAGGGTTGTGTGAACTCAAAGGACCACGTGCTCTCTCTCAGAGCACCTTCCTGCCCTGGAGTGCAGAGGTTTTAAAATTAAGCTGGGGAGAAAAGGCAGGGGGAATGTTTAAGAATCAGGCTGTGGAAGCAGCCCACGTGTCTGAGCCACAGGTATGTGTTTTGGTGGGGACTAGCACTGCTCTCCTCTCCAAAATTCAATGCTAAAATATATAAAAAAAAGGATGGCATTATTATAAAACCTGCTGTTTCAGGCTATGCCCCCTCCTCATCCACGTGCTAGGAGAGGGAAAATGGGGAATGACTAGATTGCTGTACTCAATCAGAAAAAAAAAAGGTTACAGATAAGCCATTTATGACAGAAAACTGCACCATCTGAAGGATTTGCCCTCATCCCGCTAATAAAAACACGTCAACTCTCCAGCTAAACCAGCAGCAGATGTCTAGTTAACTGCAGACGAGTCCAGTCCAGCTCACGGGCAGCTGCACATCGTCCTCGTGCACTTGTGAAGCTTCATTCTTCCTGCAGCAGCTCCGTCACAATCCCATCCTCCCAGCGGTGAGTCAGACCATCGCCGAAAGCATCGGAAATCTCTCCAGGAATAGAAGGCGGGGGGTGGAATTTTGACTCGTAAGCGAAACCCAACCACCGATCTCTAAATTTGGGGCTGTGGTTTGACAAGTACCATCCAGAAGCAGGCACCTGGAAACCCTCAGCCAGGGATGCTCCGGGCAACAAATACTACAAGTACTTTATATACACCTCCTGGGGTTCTAGCAGTTCTGAGATCCAGAGTCCAACTAATCTTTGCTACACACTTAAGCTCCAGCCATCTAAGGTATGCTGAACTTTTAACAGCTCCTGAAAAGCAGGGTTCAAGTTGTGCTGGTCAGATTGTACCTGCTGACTGTCTCCTACTAGTCCTCCAGGCACTAGAAGTGTAAAGCTGTTGTCCTGCCTGGGGTTCGATGGCACCAAACCCAACCCTCAACAACTTGGGAATAAAATTCCACAGGTTTCTGCATCAAGTCTTCCAAAATTTTAGCCAAACAAAACTTTTTCCTTGATTTTTTTGGCTACCTGGAATCTGCAGACGTTCTGTACACCAAGGCACCGCTGCGCTTGGACAGAGCACCCAAAGGACACCCAACCTCCCCAAGCCCACACTGGCAGTACCGGAGAAGCCTCAAGAACAATCTAATCTTAGAATAATTTCCCAAGCAAAGTATTTTGTACCTACAGGCAGGTGAATCCGAGGCATGTCATTTTGCCCAGAGGCCGAGAACGCACACAGGCTGCCATGGTCTCCCCGCAGACCCTCTGCTCGGTGCTTGGGGAGCTGAGCCACCGATTATATCCCGATTTAACTGTCACCAAGCTGAACGCGCCCAGGCGAGGAGAGCCTAGCCAGCTAATCTCATTTCTCCCCTAATCCACAGCACCCTTTCAGCCCCGGCACCGAGTGCCCAGCAGCGCTGACTGCTCGCTGCATCTCTGAGAGCCCCAGATGAGATTTTGGGGTGAGAGGGAAGCTCAGTGCTTTCTAAAAACGACAGGAACTGTAAGTACTCATCAGGGCATCGGGCCTGTGTTTTTGGCCAAACTAATTCTGTGCATTAGCAGATGTTAAGCAACGATGGTTTCAGAGCAGACCGGTGTTCTTGGGTCATTATTAAAGGAGTTATTTCCTCTTGTCCTGCTTCTCCAGCATCCCAGTTTCATCCCCAAAAAACAACTTTTCCTGCAAACTCTAGGAAACGAGGTGGGCCTGGGAGCAGTTTCATCAGCAGTGGCTCAGACACGGGGACAAAGATCTTGGCTCACGCTTCTGTGCTTCAGGCGCAAGTTTGAAACTAGTTATTACAGGAGGTGGTTGAACATCAAAGGGCACACGCGTGTTTAGGAAAAACAAGAATACGCTGAGTTCCCCTCCTGACTTGAAAATTATATGTTGTGTTTCTGGCTTAAGTGATAGATTAAAAACTGCAAGTATTTCAGGTGTTTGGATCATCTGAGAACTTATTTTAGAGGTTAAAGATGCTAATGAGGGTACAGAAGTTCTCCCAAGGCAAGTAACGATTAACTCAAAGAGATTGCCAGGCCCAGCTCCAAAACAGCCTACGCATGGTGCAGCCTAATTATTATCATTACTCTTAAAGAAGAGCTATTTTGGTCTTGTATGAAGTTACAAATACAAAGAACAAACCAACCAGTTCCAGCAAGACAGACTCAGCCCGCTTCATTTCAAACCCTCAGGCTGCCTCTCCCTCGGTCCTCGCTCGCTCTCAGTTTGCAGAATTCCCTGCCCTGCAGGGTGAGTTTTGCTCCTACTCACCCGTGCTCCGGCTCCTCGATGGGATCCGTGTACTCGGAGTGCACAGTGGAGTCGATGGCACTGTCTGTTTCTACTTCGTCGTGCATCTCGTGATGTACTAGTGTGCTGGTGTCTTCATCGGTGAAGGTTTCGCACTCGCTGTACGTGCTCTCTGAGCCCATGTAAGCACTGTCGGTCACCTCATTTGCCTAGTAAAAAACACAAGAGGAAGAAAATTAGAGTAGACCTACACGGTTTCACCACAGAGCGGAACAAAATACACATGGGGCAGCTCACTACGGCGGCGTTGTGTTTCTAAGCACAGAAATCCAGCTTCCAAAACCCAGCCTGAGCTGTAACCCGTGGCCAGGTCCAGCTCTGTCTCCGGATCCAAGGACCACGCACAGCCCAGGGGCGCACCACAGCCTTCGGGCTACGCAGGCTTTGCAACAGCAACGTTTGGAAAGCAGAGTACGGAAGTATATACTAAATAATAGTTGGAGGGGGGGTTTGGTGTGTGTGAGTATGAATTTGTCGATTCCAGTAGGGATTACCCACTGCTTACTCAGCGGTTCTGATCATCGCTGCTTTCACCCGCTCCATTTTAAGAGGGCTCATTATTAATCTGAATTCTCCACAAAAACCACCATTCAAAACTACCAGTCAGCCCTTAAAGCACTTTTCCCCACTGTCTAGCAATCTGAGGGCACCTTCCATCTCTCAACAGAAAATAAGATGTTTTGTACATGTTCATTACAGTGCCTGATTTGCAGGGACTGCATCAGCAGGACATTACAATCTCCGGAATTCAGCTGGAACAGCATCTCAAATATTTTGCAAATATTTTGCTTCCCCACATCAGTTGCCCGCAGAAGGCTCTAGGAGAGCAGCATGAGTTGTTTTTTGTGAGCATGGATACTGGTTTTTTCTTCAGTTCAGCCCCTCAGATAGAAGTTCATCTTCGGTGCTGCCCTCTTGCTCCTACTCACAGGCAGGAATGGTCTTCCCAAGACATGCATGGTGCTGCGACTGGAGCCATCCTCGTGTTCAGAGGAGAGCTGTGGGAGCACCAGAAGAAACACCCGCTTAAAGCAAAAGCTCTTGTCACCCATCAAAGTGTCAGCTCATTTATGGGACTCCCCCAGCGCACCTCAGAACAAATCAAATCATTTTTGGCTCTGGGACCTCAATCATGGTGGGATCTGTCAGTGCTGGCGTCAAGCTCCAGCTGATGCCCTGTCAGCAGATGCAATGGGAGCCGTCCAGCCTGGCCTTCAGAGAAAAAGGTGCTCATGAAAAGCCATCCTCTGAAGGTGTCTGAGCCCTGGCCGAGGCTGCCCAGAGAGGTTGTGGAGTCTCCTTCTCTGGAGAGATTCCAAACCTGCTTGGACAATGCGATCCTGGGCACCCTGCTCTGGGTGACCCTGCTGGAGCAGGGGGGTTGGACCAGATGACCCCCAGAGGTCTCTTCCAACTCCCACCATGCTGGGATTCTCTGATGTGTCATCCAAAGTTCACCCAATGGAATCAGATTTGATCAGCTGCTAGTGCTCCCCCTCCAGCACAGCAGCAGGGAAAGCCGTAGCCTTTTGACCACAAGCAAAGCTTGCTGAAGTAAAGCTCTCTTCCTCTGCCAGAGAGCACCTTTCACTGCTTTTTCCAAGGTTTCTTGAGAAAAGGAGATTTCTCAAAGCCTTGTATTAGAGCAGCTGAAAAGAAAATACACAGACATGCTGTCTTTGTGACAGCAGAATGAAAAATTAGGTTAGAGCTGTTCATTCAAAGCAGGGTGTGTGTAGGACAGGGTGGCAGAGTCCTGCTCATCACTGCAGACATTGCACTCGGGTAGAAGGGCAGCTTTTGCGGTTGCAGAAGAGCACCAGACCAAGAGAGACAAACATTCTGCTGCTGTCACATCACCTACCGCTCACAAAGGCTGCTCTCACTAGCCTGATTCCCCTTCTTTTGGGGAAATACTCCAAAGAACAACTGCAGAACTTCAAGACACAACCAAGGCCTCATTTCATTTCACCAAAAATTCTCAGGGTGCCTGTCAGTGTAGAAAACATCCACTGCCCTTCTCTCATCTCCCCAGCCAGCCACATCACCCTAGCAGGCTATCAGAGCCAGACTCTAAAGTCAGCATCAGGAGAAGACGAGGCTGTTCAAGTGAATTCGATGCAAACAGAGGAGAGGCTTCTGTGGCAAACACTATCCCTAGGATGGGAGAAGGTGGCTTTCACTAGCCTCCAAGAAAAAAACAAAAGCCTCCTAAAACCCCCATCCACTTTAAAAAGCATAAATCCAGCAAGACTACTTATATACCTAAAGCCGGGGACTTGCTTAAGTGCTTTACTGGATTTGTGCTGCGCTTCCTAGAAACACTGTTCAGGCTCTTAACGCTCAAGCAGAAGGATGACGAGGGAGATTTGGAGCAGAGGCTTTAGCTGCCTTCTGTGCTCCGAGGAAGGTGCGCTCCGGTAATTCCAGCGCTTTTCCAAGCTATCTGCAGCAAACACCAAGTTCAGGAGAGACCAGGCTCTGCCAGGAGGGAAGCAGCAGGGACGTGATGCAGCAGAGAGGGTCCAAGAGGTGACAGCAGAGAGGACCCAAGAGGTGGCAGCAGCCATCCCCATCTGCAGATTTCCCCCCAGGCTTTGCAGCGATACTTTTTGCCTGTTTGGAAAAGGTTTAGTGCCAAACTGGAACTAACTTTGCTTGCAGACTCTGAAGTAAATGCTGCTGGTTTCTTTTTCTAAATATAAAAAAAGCTTCTTCCCACTGGAAAAGCTTAAATTTAAGCATCTATTGCAGTATGCTTCTACATATGAAGGGCAAGAGGAAATGGCCTCAAGTTGCACCAGGGGAGATTTAGGTTGGACACGAGGAACAATTTCTTCCCTGCAAAGCTTGTCAAGGCCTGGCCCAGGCTGCCCAGGGCGGCAGTGGAGTCCAGATCCCTGGAGGGGTTTCAAAGCCATGGAGATGTGGTGCTGAGGGACATGGTTTAGTGGTGACCTCACAGTGCTGGGTGAACAGTTGGACCCAATGATCTTAAGGGTCTTTTCCAACCTAAATGATCCTGAGATTATGATGAACACAAAGTAAAGGCATCTACTGCAAAGATGCCAAAAACAGAAGCTCAAAACACTCCAATGCACAAGTAATTTGATTAAAACCCACCCTGTAGCGGTTACCATTGCTGAGCCTTTCTACATAGAGCATAATCAGGAGCATCAGCGACCCTAAATGATTTATTTATGAAATTCTTACAAAACATCTGATTGATGGGAAATACCAGTATGGAATGAGGGAGTAACCCTTCAGAGCTAGAAGTAGCCACCAGAACAGCAAATTAATCATCCTCCTTCAGCCACAGCAAGGATGTGTAATGATTTTTTAAATATTTTTTTTTAAAGATGACCTGTAACACAATTTGCAAACTTACTTTGTTTTTAGCAAAGGAGAGATTTGTTTTTCTCTTGCAAAACCAGCCCAGATGAGATTTCAAACACCAAGAGCCTTATTAAATTTCAACCTACACGGTCAATGAGTTAAGAGGCAGCTGGAACCGTAAACAAAGTCCTTTTCCTGAGCATGAGCGTGGAGAACTTTGCTTTGTATTTCATCACAGATTAAATAACTAAACCTCACGAGAAGATGCAAGGAGGAGATAGGCAAACCAAAGCAACTTAGGTATTGCTAAGCGCCTGAGAAAGCAAAGCAAAGCCAGGGCCCCGTGCACTGAGCAAAGGTGCAGCCACAGGGCGCAGAAAGCTCTTTTTTGTGTCCTTGTGAGCAGGCGGAAAGTAAAACACTTTTTCCAGATTAAACCCCCACCCCCTCAAGATTGGGACAGCCAAGCTAGTCTACAAGTACCCCAGCGGACTTCCCAGAAATGTCCCCACCACCTTCAGAACAGGGTTGGTGTCACCAGTATCAGTGTATTTTAGGTTTTTATCAAATAAAAGACGCTTTTAGACGCTTCAAGTAAACCTCAGACCTTAAAGCTGGGACACACACACGCACACAGAGCCCACGAACTGAAACAGGATCATGGCTTGACTGATGTTCCCTTCCCTGGCTTCAAGCCTTGCATGAGGTATCTCCCTGGGGCCAGAGCTGTTTGCCCTAGCTGGGCACGACATCAGCCATCCAGGCACATCTCGGCCTCCCCAGAGGTGGCTGGCAAAACGCCAGGAATTTGAAAGCCCGGCAGTGAGCTCTCCTGATTCTAAAAGGAAATAAATGGATGAAATTAGCATCGAGGTGACGTAATGTGCCCTAATAAAACGGGTGAGACGATGAAGCACCTATAGGAAACGTCTCCAGCAGCAGTTCATCTGTTCCAGGCATCTGATTGCACATTGGAGTAAAGACCGTTTGATTAAATGTTGTAAAGTGCTATAAATCCCACATTGACTAAAAAAAATCCTGCTTGAGTACGAAAAGAGAAAACAAGACTATTGGGAATCACATGCAAGGCCCAGAGAGGGAGGAGCTAAGCTTTGATCAGTAATGGACGAGAAGCTTTTGCCCAAGCCTCGGTAAGGCGCTGTCTTGAAAAAGAGGGCAAAGTCTGGTTCCCAGGGAAAGTTCCTCCCAGGCATTTTCTGCAGGGCTAGTCCCAAGCTTGTGTCTGGAGCCATCCCGGCATCCCAAAGCTCTGCTGTCCTTGGCCACCAACACTCAGGAGTTCCGGAAGGAAAGCAGGGGAGAGGAAAAGGAAAAACAACTCTGTTTTCCCAGCAAGTATGAGCCTATTTATAAGAAAGGCTGGCTCTGACTGTACACAAGATAGATGGAGGACACAGACTGGATACAAAAAACACCCTCCAAGGACACCTTTGCCTGCTGACTGTGGCCAGAGTCCTGGTGCCAGTACCAGGCTGGGAACGCTGTCTAGAGTAGAGCCAACATCAGTCCTGCAAACACCCAGAGACCAACCAACTGCAGTGGCAGGACAGGCTCCTTACAAAATGAGAAGTGATGAGGAGCATCCCTCCTGCTCAATGCAGCATCCCACAGAGGTAGCCCTGCCGGCGATGTCGAGCCCAGCACGGCTATCGGTGCTGCTGTGGCATCAGCCTGCCAGGGACACACACCTGCTCAGTCTCTGTGCTTAAATTGGCTTGTAAATTAATTTAAAGTGAGGAAGAAGGGAGGTAAGATATGTGTGTAGAATCACCTGAGCCTGCCTCGATAGAACTACGCCCCAAGCCCTGAAACACCACGGGGCAGCTCAGCCCCTGAGTGACGGCATCCACAATCCCACCGAGCAATCCCATACCAGGAGCCAGCAGTAGCAGCAAGGCACTGACTTCTCGGCCACGATATTCACCTCTTGCCATGTATTTGGGCCATGTTCACTTGTCAGAGAAGCCAGGAAGCCTGTGCTCAGTCTGGGGGGAAGGCAACTGTCACAACACGGCCCCTGAAGTTGGGTTAGAGGTCACTACCCTCAATAATACCCCTCCAGGCTGCACAAAAGAACCGCGCTGCATCTGTTGGGGCAAACTGAAAACGCTCACCCACAAAAAGCACTCCAAAACCAAAGGAACAACTCACAAGACATCAGACCTTGCAGATTGTCCTCAGTACCCTGAAAGTCTGCAGCCACCACCCCTTCCAGACAAGCTCCCCCAAGAAGATCCACGCAGAGAGGACTATGAAGGTACCATCCTGTGCACACACTCCAAAGACTAAAGAGAGAGGAAAGACCATTCCTAAATGAGCTGCACACACCAACACGCTCGGTAAGAAAACAGCAAGCGGTCGAGTTGAGGGCATGCCCAACCTGCCTTTTCCCCGACACCTTCAGGGTAGAGAGCAGCCACAGACCAGCCTCCCTCCAGAAACCCAATTCTTCCTTGTTCTGTGTTAGCTCTCAAAACCCACCTGCGGACACATCGCCTCCGCACCCGAGTCCAACCCAGCTCCAGGAGCTGCCGTCTGCTTCTGGGAGGCAGGAGGGAAGCAAAGTCCAGGCGCTGTTTTGCGGGCTTTGCCCGACGCCAGGCGCGAGGTGTACCGACTCAGCGCCGGGCCCGAACAGAGCGCCTTTTGTTCCTGGCCTCGGCGATAAGGAGCGGCGAGCTAAGGCGCACTTCCCCGCCGTGTGACCGCAGCCCTCCCGCTTAGGCCAGTACCAAAATAAAAGCACGACTTCGAAGGCCCACGCGAGGGCCGGCCCCGCTCCAGGTGCACACGCTTTCTTTTCCCATCACCGATGAAAAAGGTTGACCTTGCAGAGAACCTAAAGAGGCTCCCAGGGCTTATCTCACACTTCCTGATATTTCTGGTGAATATTTAAGCACTAAATGAGCAATTCCTTCCTTATAGTCTAATAGGAAAATGAATAAAGCTTGTCTTCCTCACTAGGGATCATGACCAGGAGCATTTTGCTGCTGATAAGCCGTCGCCATTCGGGTGACTCAGATGGCAATCGATGATACACAATAACCCTATCAATCATGTAGAAGAGCCAGTGCTTTGGGCACGGGTGCTAAACCGAGTTTAGAAACACACTGCTGCTCGAGCTCCCCATCGCCCTCACCCAGGCAGCTGCTTTCCGCAAACACAGGAGCCCCGTCACAGCCAGCGGTGCAGGGGGACTCAGCCCAAGGAACTGTAGCCACTGGCGTGAGGAGACAAAGTCCTTGCAGTGCCTCAAAATTGAAGTTTTGAGGATTTTGCCTGCTTTTCTGTTTCCTCTTTACAGAAACCTCACATATTTCAAACCTCAGGCTCCCTCAGTCGCCTCCGTCTAACATAAACAAACATATTTCCTCCCATTACCTTCACAAATCACATGTTCGCATTTTCTCCAGGTTATCCTTGCTCTCCTCTGGGCCACATCCTTCCTGAAGTACAGTGCTCCAAGTAGGACCTACTACTCAGCAACACTGACTGGAAGTGTCTTGCACTTTGATAACCAGCTGACCTTCTGTACTGAGTCCAAAACCAGCAAGGACTCTGCTAGCAAGCAGAGCAAGCCAGGGGTTATGCTTTAACCCGAGCTCTCCTCCTGGCTCTGTCTGGATCTGCTACTCAGCCAAGGAGGTCACAGCTCTTTGGGTCTCCCAGCTCGTCCGTGTGTCCTGCAAGACCTCAAGGAAAGTCTAGCAGCACTGCGAGGAGCCCAAAGTCAGATCTCCCGACAGCAAAGCTAACCAGAAAGTCCCAACCACTGCCAGTTTGACTTCTCAAACTCTTCCTGTGACACCACCTTTGCCCCCAGAGCTGCTCAGCCGCTCACAGCCTCTCACTGCTGCTGTGTCCCAGCACCCAGCCCGCCCCACAGCCCGGCTCCCACCTTCCTACATCCCACACACTGCACTCGAGGCTCAAGATAAGGCTTCAAGGTCTTTGTTTTCCAAACTCTTTCCAACCTATTTTCTGCAAGGCAAACGCTCCATCCGGGATCTTTTCTGACCAGCAAAGGAATTTCTGAGCATAAGCCTGAACTAGAGCCCTGTCTTCAGGGACATGCGTGCCTGATTTACACTCCCATCCTTCACGCTAAGCAGTACTGGGTCTGTACAGTATCTGAATTTCCTCGGCATTTTCAGGCTTTTTGTTACCAGGATGGATTTGGGAGTTCAGTCCAGCAGTTTCAGTAACTATGACTGTATTTTCTCATGCCTAATCAATATAAAGATAATACAGTCTGTTCATGTTTGGTGTGAAAAATATGCTCCACACATGTGAACAGGACAGGCAGCTCCCTTTGCCTGTCCATGCAGGGGAGCAGAAAGGCTTTGGGGACACTGAGGACATCGCCCGTGTGCTTCTCCAAGGGACAGATGAACAGATGTAAAACTGCATTTATGGACCTCTTGGAGCGGGGCCAGAGGAGGCCACAGAAATGATCCGAGGCTGGAACCCCTCTGGTGGGAGGCCAGGCTGAGAGAGTTGGGGTTGTTCAGCCTGGAGAAGAGAAGGTTCTGGGGAGACATTATTGTGGTCTTACAGTATCTGAAGGGGGCCTACCAGAAAGCTGAGGAGGAATGTTTTACAGGAGCGTATGGTGATGGGACAAAGGGTGATGGCTTCAAACTGGAAGAGCGAAGATTTAGATTAGAAATGAGGAAGAAGTTCTTCACTTTGAGGGTGGTGAGACCCTGGCCCAGGTTGCCCAGAGAAGTGGCCGATGTCCCATCCCTGGAACCATTCCAGATGAGGTTGGATGGGGCTTTGAGTTGCTCTAGTTGCAGATGTCCCTGCCCATGGCAGGGGGCTGGAACCAGACAATCTTTAAGGTCCCTTCCAATCCAAACTATGATTCTATGATCACATTTCATAGCCCTGCAGTTCTGGCTACCTACAAGATTTCAAGCGCAGCAACTCCAATTCTAGCAGCCAACTTGGAGAAGGATTTGTGATTTTCTTTCATTCGGACACAATGATGCTTTCAGGTCAGCCCTGTGGCCAGAAGCCCATTGAGGCCAGCCCTTCCAGACAGGGAAAAAGCACTGGTAAAGAAAGCTTGAACTCAGGGATAAAGGGCTGCATCCTTCATGCATTGCTGCCTCGTCACCATCCTCCCATCCTCACCACCACTGTGGTGTAACTGGCATGGTGCCGGCGTGGCAAGGGACCACTGACCTTCATATCGGCATTAGGCTAGCCAGGGAACAGCCCAGAGTCCCCTGCAGAGCTGGTGAGCTGGACCCCAGGTCTGCCCTAGTTCTGTGAGTCCTGAGCTCAGAGGCAGGTTGCTGCTGAAGGGTGCAAAGCTTCAGTCTGTCTTTTAAGAGTGGTTGGCCTCTACCAGACATGCATCTGCTGTTAACAGAGGGCTCTGGAGAGGCAGAGCAGGAAGAACCTCATGTAAACTGCTGAGGATAGCAAAACAAGTCCACCACCAAGGCAGAAAACACAAACTCCACATACTCTGCTCACCAGGCACAGCTTTGTGCCTTAGGGGAGGCAAATATCTTCCCAGGGCATCTGCAATAAGAAAGGAGGGCTCAGAAGGGCCACTGGTCTACCAGGAGGAGAGACAGGAGAGTCTACAACAGACTGGTACAACCACTCCATGTGGGCTTGCTGGAAACCACAAGCCACTGGTGCCCCAGGCGAACGGCTCCTGCACACCCAAGTTGTGGTAGACCACAAACTCCCAGCAGCGGCTTCAGTGTTACCAGCACATTGCTGGAATCCTGCAAGTTTCTGGTCCCCATCGCAGAAACTCTGAGCAGCTGGAGAAATCCAAAGCGGATTTAAATTGCATCACACTGATTTTTGCCCTTTCAGAAGCATTGAATTCAATTACTCCACACGAAACGAAATTCCAGCTTTAACAGAGGCGGCCGCCAACTGCGCCTGTGGACAGCAGGCTGGAGAGAGCCAGGAGCATCCCCTTCTCCCAAAACTAGAGGTGGGACCTCACCAACTACCATTTTACTCCCCAGATCCACTCCCACCGCGTTCTACCACTTACTAGTGAACATTTAGCCAGAGGGAACATGCCCGAGGGGGGTGGCAGGGAGCCCAGGTGCCTGGCTGGTTAGCACTGCTGCAGGGCTGGTTAGTCGTGCTCTTCTGAGAGAGCAAAATTCCCCTCTCCTGGCTGAGCAGGGCTCAGCGCGATTCATTTTCTTGGTTGCTACCGAGAGGAGCCACGGCGGCCGCCCAGCAGATGGCAACAGCCCTGCGCAAGCTGCACAGGTCCGCACGGCCCACCCTGCCCAGTGCCCCCGACCCTCTTTGGCTGCCCTGCTTTGCAGATGGCAAAAGGGGGCTTTGTACGACCTTGCTGGTCAAGGTTCCCATGGTTAAAATCATAGAATCACAGACTGGTTTGGGTGTGAAGGAACCTTTAAAGGTCATCTAGACCAACCCTCCCCACAGGAAACAGGGACATCCCAACTAGAGCAGGTTGATCAGAGTCCCAGCCAACCTCACCTGGAATGGTTCCAGGAATGGGGTATCGACCTCCTCCCTGGGTAACCTGGGCCAGGGTCTCACCACCCTCAGTGTAAAACAGTTCTTCCTTCTCTCCAGTCTAAATCTCCCTCTCTTAGTATTAAAATCACCACCCCTTGTCCTGTCACAACAAGCCCTGATAAAAAGTCTGTCCCCGTCTTTCTGACAGGCCCCTTTAAGTCCTGAAAGGCTACAAGGTCACCTCAGAGCTTTCTCTTCTCCAGCCTGAACAACCCCAATTCTCTCAGCCTGGCCTCCCACCAGAGGGGTTCCAGCCTCAGATCATTTCTGTGGCCTCCTCTGGCCCTGTTCCAAGAGGTCCCTGTCTCTCCTGTGCTGAGGACCTCAGAGCTGGACCCAGCACTGCAGGGGGGTCTCCCCAGAGTGGAGCAGAGGGGCAGGTTCCCCTCCCTCGCCCTGCTGCCCACGCTGCTGGGGATGCAGCCCAGGGTGCCAGTGGCTGTGAGCGCTTGGAGCCGGCTCATGTCCAGCTTTTCACCCCCCAGCACTCCCAAGTCCTTCTCCGCAGGGCTACTCTTGATCCCTTCACCCCCAGCCTGTGCTGATACCGGGGGCTGCCCCAATCCAGGGGCAGGACTTTGCACTTGGCCTTGTTGACCCTCAGGAGGTTTGCATAGACATTTGTGCTGTTTATTGTGCTCCTGGTCAGCCTTTACGGAGCTCAGCGTTGAGCTGGCTCTGCCTCTCCCCTAGCCCACCTGAGGTTACACATCCCCATGCCAAATCCCTTTGTAACTCTGGCAGCTTTCATTTTGGGACAGTCAGCCTTCCCACTATGCATTGCTCAAGTGGGCTCATCTGCCTCCAGGAGACAGGGCAGAGAGCCCTTGTCTTGCAGCAGGTATTGAGAAAGCAAACTCCAAATTCAGCTTTCCCCGCCATGTGGCATTGCAGATGAGTTCGTGTACCTCAGAACCAAGTCATGAGCTTCATAGGAGCTTTCAAGGGAGGCAAGGATAACTCCTGCCTTCCAGTTAGTCAGCAGCAAAGCTGGAACAGCCCAGCCTGGGGGAAAACAGCTGAGGACTCAAGCGTCTGGACAGTTAGACTCCAACCTCCCTTTTACAAAGCAGGGTATTCAAAAATGTAGTCATCACTTTTTGTGGCGTTTCACCGCAGAAGTAGAAAGCAGTAAGCATGTCATCCAGCTACCCTGCAACCACCAGCTTCCACCTCAGCCATGAAGAAACACCCTCCCTCACGCTGCAGGCAGGTAACCCTGGCCAGGTGATGCTCTCCCTGCTCTGGAGTGGGTGGACAGGGCTGAGATTCCTCTTGCACGCGTGACCACGGCGCATTAGGGATTGCGATGAGCCCTCTGCAAGCACAGCTGGACGCATGAGAAGCCACGTGGTTACAGGAACCCAAGGTCCTGCATTTCCAGTCCCTGCCAGTTGCTGTCTCAGTGGAGCCATGCAACCAGAAATCCTCTTTGAAACCAGACAGACCTGTCTCCTGGACAGACCTGGGAAGGTGCAGGAAGAGCAAGAAGCTTCACGCTGCATCGGGAGCCACACCAGTGCCCGAACGTTACAAAGGTCCCTGCGTGAAGTGTCACAGTTCAGACCTTGCTCCCTTCAAGAGGCTTTTACATCCTTACTGGAAGATGCAAGTGTTGGTTGTTCTCTACATAAAGCAAACACTCGCTGGTGACACCAGCACACAGGGTTTTCCATGCATGTTTGGCCTGCTCTGATGACAGCCACCAGAAGAGGAGATGAGTCACCAAGAAGAGCAAGCAACCTTATCAACAAAGAGAAGACATTTTCATTTAGACTGCTTAAAGTACTTGCTTATACTTGTTTGAACAGTCAGGAGAAAAGCTGTAAGGCCCCAACACTTCTAAGAGCCAAGCACTGAAGCCACCATGATTTTGAACTGCTCAAGGGGAACACAGCCAATACTCCAAACCCAGCAACCACAATTACTCCCAGCACCACAGCACTGCAAATGCAGCACATTTCCTTCAGCTTCAACATTCAGATGTCCTCTGATGTGACATGAAAGGAGAAGAGCTACCTGTGCTCCTTCACCTCATGACCTTATCAAAGCAAGAGGGGGTCACCCAATGTCTGAAGTCCACCTGCCACATTTTCAGGGGTGGGAAAGAAGCTGGCATGTTAAAGAGGCTGTTTAGCTGCCTGGTGGTCCCACACAACAGCAAGTTTGATTGCTGAGTGCTCACTGTGCAGTGTCTTCCCAGGTCCAAAATGGGGATGTTTGAGAAGACAAACTGCTTTTCGGTGGGGTGAGAAGTCTACTTGGAGGAAAAGTAACATCTTCACTTTCAGAAGGGTGCTTTTTCCCCTCCTTCTCTCTTCCAGGTGAATCCAAGCAAGGTGAATCAAGCCCTCAGCATATTGTGCTCTGGAGTCCTCAGCACAGCAGAGACAGGGATCTGTTAGAGCGGGACCAGAGGAGGCCACAGAAACGATCTGAGGGTGGAACCCCTCTGCTGGGAGGCCAGGATGAGAGAGTTGGGGTTCTTCAGCCTGGAGAAGAGAAGGCTGCAGGGAGACCTTCTTGTGGCCTTTCAGGACTTAAAGGGGCCTGTCAGAAAGATGGGGACAGGCTTTTTAGCAGGGCCTGTTGGGACAGGATGAGGAGTGATGGTTTTAAATTAAAAGAGGGAGATTTAGACGGGAGAGAAGGAGGAAATTTTTTGCAATGAGGTGGTGAGACCCTGGCCCAAGTTGCCCAGAGAGGTGGTCGATGTCCCATCCCTGGAACCATTCGAGGTGAGGTTGGCCAGGGCTCTGATCAACCTGCTCTAGTTGCAGATGTCCCTGCTCCCTGCAGGGGGGTTCGACTGGATGAACTTTAAATGTTGCTTCCCACGCAAAGCAGCCCATGATTCTATGAATATATATGGGGAAAGGCCATGGATTCTGTTTTCTGTCTGATGATTCCCAGAGCAGTTTTCCTCTGCACCTAATGAAGGAGGACCTGCCAGAGCCCCTCCAGCAGACGTCTCTGCCAGGCAGGGCAGCATGGTCCTCCAGTGAAAAACTCTCACTTGCTGCTCCCAGCAGGTTGCTTTGTATGACAGCTTCTCTCATCCTCCCCTTCCTGACGCAGCTCCAGCTTTCCAAGGCACAGCGCTACAGGACACGGAGGATAAAAAGCACGTTGGGAGCTCGCTGCTCATCTGAAGGAGAACAAAAATCCATGCGCCCCAAGACACCAATTTATTTTTACACTCGCAACGCTGCGCGGTATTTCTTAACTGTGTTCTCATTTGCTGAACCTCTACGAGATCCTCGCAGGCTGGAAATTATTTTGAATCATGTATCCAAGACAACAAAGGTAATTCTTCCCTGGCATATTAAATATAGACACCGACAGAGCTCTGACTTTTAGATGATCACCCTGAATTCAGTATAAGAATCCATTTACATCTTTCTGAAAAGGAGATTTCATGATTCATCACCTTTTTCCTTTAGGTCACCTTGTCATTTCAAGGAAATGATGGCCCAGCAGCAGAAGTATTTCATCCCAGTGGGGCACACACCCAGGTCGTTGGTATTCCTGCCCAGAATAGCTTGCAGCACTGACAAAGCTCATCTATGTTAAATTAGCCCTTAGAAAACACCCCCGCTCTGAATCTCAGAGAAGGCTGTCCCTTGATGCAGGTCTGAGGAGCAAAAAGCCAAAGCCCTGGCCTGCACGAGCACTGCCACGCAGTCACAGCCTCTAAACTGCTTCATCCAGCGGTTAAAATCCACACCGGTGACCCTGGAGCAGATAAAGAAAATCCGTCTCCCTTCCACCCAGCTATCACTGGCTTTTCTATCTTTCAAAAAGGAAAAATAATCTAATATTCAACATGACCTTGAAAGGCTTCTGTGGGAGGAATGCAGCTGTCATGCTTGTGTTCATCCGAGCGGTCCTAGGGGAATAAGGGACTTGCTCAGGGTGCCACCGCAAGTTCGTTGACTGGATCGAAAACGGGAGCCGACAAACTGGCCCAAGAGAAAACCCATGGCTGGCTGAGGAATGGGATGATGACCTGGCTGACTGTCAAGCATAAGTCAACCAAGTGAAAGCCTCAAGCCCTCTTAAGTAATGGACTGTGCTTCTCATTAACATAAGGAAGACCAGTAGTTCAACACCCAATTTATAATTAGGACACTCAATAGAAGAGCCTGAGCCTTTTACTAAGAAGTTACAAGGCCCAAAGAACATATTACCAGCTATACAATTAAATACAAATGAGGCTGGGAGTCCCTGTGCAAGTAACTATTTGTTACCAGGCTACCAAGACACAAGAGTCAAAACCCTTAACAAGGAAGTTGGGAAAAGGGAAGGCAGAAGGAAGCTATTCGGTCCTCACGTAGGACTGGGGAGCCAGATGGCCCTTTGCTCTTCCAGGCTGGAAGGCAAGAAGCAGGAACAGGGGAAGCCCACCAAGCACAGCCCCAAAGCCCATCAATGCAGCCAAGAGGCCTCTGCAGCCTCTGCAGCCTCCTTTCTACCTGGGGACACCACTGCAATATGCTCCTGTGTTAAGGAACACAGAAGGGAACTTCCCCAACAAAAGGAAAAAAAAACATGTCAGAGAAGTGTCCTTGACCATGTCCAAGAACAGAGAGAAGAAGAAAAAAAAAAAATCAAAAAAAAAATCTATGCTTTTCTTCTGCTCTGCCTTTTATTGACCAAACAGCATCAAGTGCCAACTATGCCTCTCAGGTAGGTTCCTGGCAGGTACTTCTCAAAATCTACCTCCAGAACCCCAGCAACAAGACAAACACACCAGCAGCAGGCGCACTTCTTGCACCACTAGTGTTTCACCCCAAAAAAGATCATCTTCTTTCATCCAGAGCACCACGCTCTGGCACTTCTGCAAGCTAAGACAGCAACAGCTTTGAGTTTTTGCCAGAATACCACTTTTAACTTGGACAGTACCAAACGTTTGATGCAAATTCTCTGGGTCAGTCACCTACAGATTTAAAGGATTTGCCTTTACTAGACCTTAGCAACCCTGAGCTCTGCCACAGCAAACGCTCTTCTCCCCGAGCCAAACCCTGCAGTCCCAAGCCTCACGTGGCACACAACTGACATCTGTGGGTGTTAACAGTGCTCGTACTTGCCTCAAACGTAACGAAGTCATCAAACTCATCAGGACAGGCCGGGGCTTCCTCCTCAGGGATATATCCCATATCATACAACTGGCTGTCGGGATCTGCAGAAAGAAAAACAGAAAGGGAGTCACCAAGAGGAAACGCGCGCTCTCAAATGAAGGACAGCTCTGGGGGATGTGACAGCAGAAGGACAAGAACCTCCTCTTGCACGCACCAGTGCCTTTGGCCGTCAGAAAGGACCTCTGTTCCCAGGCATCCCACCACCACCTCAGGTGGAAGGCAGCCGGGATGGCTGCTCCCTGGCAGAGGTCCTACGAGGTTCCTTGCAGCTCCAATGGGGCTCCACCTTGATTCACCCCTACTCTGCTATGTTCTCCATTCCCTTCCCTGGTTTCTCCCCTATCTCCATTTCCTGTATCCTCTTATTCTTCTCCCAGAAGGCTTTAATCCTGCTGTGGGCAGGGAATACATTAGATCTATGTGTGACAGCCAACTACCATGGGAACCGCGGGGAAAGCAGGCTGCACCGAAGCTTTTATCATCCTCTGCTCCTCCCGTGGCCAGTCACATCAGGAGCTATCCTCACAGGGGGACAAGAAAATAAGAGCTTTTCAAGGAGATTTCTTTTTTTAAAAAAATAAAATTACTCTTCCCACCCCCAAACATCCATCTGCCGCAGAGCAGGGCAGGATTGCTCCAAGCCTTTTGACCAAGGAAGGCAGCGTAAATTCCCCACGCTCCCTCAAGCAACGGCTAATGCCCGATCCAGCACACGACCTAGATCACAGGCTGGAAACACCAAATCAAGATCAGATGCTGCAGTCCCAAAATAAACAGCAGGCTCAAACCCACATGCCTCGGAGCTGCAAACGTTGCGGCACTGGGTTTGTCTGATGTTGATGAAACTCGGCTGGGCAGAGGGATTCATTCTGTCGGTGCTCACATGGAAGCTCGGCGATCGCTGGGATTTGGGGAGGGCCAGGCTTCCCTTTTACAATCGTTTGAGGCAGGTGATGAGAGCAGAGCTACAAAGCAGGGTCTATTTTCTGCGTCCTTCAGGCCTGGTGGCTTCTCGGCAGCGCCGCCAGGTCAAACAGCTCCTCCAGGCTCGAGGCCAAGGCAAAGGGGCACATAAGTCATGCGATGTTTTGCTGCAGCCAAGCGGCACAGCCACCCATATGGGATCGTACGCAGCCTCCCCCAAAGGGTATAGTCCCTACATAGTCACAGACTTCACGTTAACCTCCACATATCAGGAAAGACTGTTTTTCATCAAGAGATCTGTGTATCTAGTAGGAAGCCAAGGGATTAGGGCACAGGACAGAGTCAGGTTTGCAGCAACACCCCTCCCACCCAAACACCCTCCCCATTGCCTTTTTCAGCTGACCTTTAAATACAAACACAGTCAGGGACCCAGGACATACTGGAGCCACCAACTGGATGGGTACTGGCAGCCCAATGGGGGTGGAAAAACCTGAGCATGTGGGACCACGAAACAAGTCCTCCCATAACATGGGGCTGGGGATCCTAGGGGTTAGACTGTGATTAAAGCCAGGAAAAAGCCAAATTGCTTTTCCAGACACCAGCATGCAGTGCTGTGCTCCACAGCAAGCACATGGCAGGGTCACAGCTTCAGCAGATAAAAGGTGCTCTTGTCCACAGTTTATCACTTCAACATCCTCACATGCAGCAGTGGTGCTGCTCCGAGCTGTGCCTCCAGCTGCCAGGGCTCCTGCATGTCACCTGGAGCAAGGCAGCGGGACTCACGTAGAAACACTGCTGCCCAAGCACGTTGCTCAAGGCAGGGCAGCCTCAGGCCACCTCCAACTCTAACGGGGCGGTTTAGCACTCAGGTCTCTTAGGACTATGTTCTTCCTCTCCTCACATTTTACCTTGTCCCCACCTGCACAGCTCCATGCCTGGGTCTGAGCCTACAGCTGGGAGGAGCATTCCTATTAGTCCTGAGATTTGAGAGCCTCTGTGCTGACTGAGATCAAAGCACCCTCAGCACATTTACAGATGACCCCAAGCTGAGTGGTGCGGTCAACACACCTAAGGGACAGGATCCATCCAGAGGGAACTGGACAAGCTCCAGAAGTGGGCCCCTGTGAACCTCCTGAGGGTCAACAAGGCCAAGCGCAAAGTCCTGCCCCTGGATTGGGGCAGCTCCGATATCAGCACAGGCTGGGGGTGAAGGGATCGAGAGCAGCCCTCTGGAGAAGGACTTGGGGGTGCTGGGGGTTGAAAAGCCGGACATGAGCCGGCTCCATGCGCTCGCAGCCCAGAAGCCACTGGCACCCTGGGCTGCATCCCCAGCAGCGTGGGCGGCAGGGTGAGTGGGAAGATCCTGCCCTTCTGCTCCGCTCTGGGGAGACCCCCCTGCAGTGCTGGGTCCAGCTCTGGAGTCCTCAGCACAGGAGAGACAGGGACCTGTTGGAGAGGGACCAGAGGAGGCCACAGAAATGATCTGAGGGTGGAACCCCTCTGCTGGGAGGTCAGGATGAGAGAGTTGCGGTTGTTCAGGCTGGAGAAGAGAAGGCTCCAGGGAGACCTTCTTGTGGCCTTTCAGGACTTAAAGGGACCTGTCAGAAAGATGGAGACAGACTTTTTAGCAGGGCCTGTTGTGACAGGACAAGCAGTGATGGTTTTAAACTAAAAAAAAAAAAAGCGAGATTTAGACTAGAGAGAAGAGGAAGACATTTTTGATGCTGAGGGTGGTGAGACCCTGGCCCAAGTTGCCCAGAGAAGTGGTTGATGCCCTATCCCTAGAACCATTCCAGGTGAGGTTGGATGAGGCTCTGAGCAACCTGCTCTAGTTGCCGATGTCCCTGCTCCCTGCAGGGGGGTTGGATAATGACCATTAAAGGTCTTCTCCAGCTCAAATCAGTCTATGACAGCAGGAAGGACCAAGGGGATGGGGACAGTGACCTGCTTGCTGCAAAGCCATGACAGCCCCTGAGAAAACCCCACAGTGCTCCTGAAAGGCAACCCATGTCACATCACCAGAGGGGACAGCCAGCCCCGACCGACCACAGCACGCAGGCAACAGCCACCTCCTAAGCAGCGGCTGTGACGAGCCTGGAAACAACCCAAGAGCCTGATCAGCTCACCGGGACACAGGCTGCAGGCATCATGCCCTGTTCCTGTGCCCGGCCAGGGCTGTCCTGCGGCACACTGCACCCAGTGAGCCCCGGTGACAGCTCTGTGCTCCGCAGCCTCTGGGCACACCCCGGCACAGCGCAAATGCTTGTCTGCAGCACATCTGAATCCCCCAGCCGACAAGTGGCAAAACTCCAGCCAAACAGCTGGGTCCTGGGCTCCTGCCAGTGCTTCCAGCTGCCTGATCTCACACTTCTGCTGCATACAGTCGGGCAACCCAGCCTGCCTCACCGGTGCCCTCCCTGACAGGCCACCTTCAGCACTGCTGGTGGCACCTCATGGCATCCCAGGGAACTGCAGAGGACCCTGAAGGCGGTGGAGCCAGGCAGAGGCTGCTGCCATGTGCTTATTTCCATATCGTTTCTTTTCCTCCCCCTCCAAATAGACGCACAGAAGCTTCCTGCTTTCCTATCGACACACAAAGATATTTATTCCGCTCATTCACTCCAAATGAACTTGAAAAGGGAGGATTTACAGGCAAGTGAAAGCTTCCAGCTCCCTTAGGGAGGCAGGAGCATAAAGCGTGGGCAGATGACACACAAGCAGCTCCCCAACATCAGCTGCCCCTGGATAACTTGCCCGAACCAAGGGCTCCTGGAGCCTTCCCAGCCCTTTAGGTCTTTCTTGGTGTAGGGGAGAACAGGAGACCGGTTGCTCCCTCTGTCTGCAGAGGGGGTCTCTGCACAGGCAGGTTTATTTTTACAGCAAGCTCTGCTGTAAAAAGCAAGGAAAGACTACTCAAGTCACCTGCACCCCTGCTGGTGGCGTGGCCAGTAGAAGCCACGTCCAGGAGACAAGCACACCATATTTCCACTTTCCCATGCTCCACATCAGAGAGCAAAGACAAACACCACCACAAACAAAGGTTGACTTTTCTGCTCGATTTGTTGCCTCCCCCTGCCAAAAAGCCATATGGTGCTCTGTGTATAGGGAGAGTTGCCATGGAGAGCTTGCCTGCAAGTCTTCCAGCACAACAGGCTGTGTTAAGCTTTCAAATTCCTGCCCGAAAGAGCTAAGAAAAACCACCAAGAGACCTGTGTGGCTTAACTGGCACTCCCCATGCTAGGAGCACCACGCTGCAGGTGCAGGGGTGGGAGCCAGAGGGCTCTGCCAGCTGCTCCCTGCACTGTCCACGAGCAGCGCAGAAGAACGGCCATGGGCCACCAGCACTGTACAACCCTGCTCCATGCCCAAATTCCATCTGCTCTCCCCCTTGGACCTCAAAGCCAAACCCCAGCTGACACTCTCCTCTCCTTCACATCCCCTTCATCCTCCTCACGCCATAAAGCATCATTTCACGATGAGTTCACCCATCTTTGATTCCACTTGACCTCTTTCCTTCCTCCTCTTTGAGAGTCAATGTTGTCAGTGCTCTTGGAGTCAACTTGTTCCAATACTGCCCCAAATCACAGCTTTTGCCCAGAGCTGTGGATGTCCTCAAGGGCTGCCTTTTGTCCTCACGCTCAAGTGGCAGCGACTAGCTTCTCTTGCGGTTCCAGCTCTACCTCTCGCTCCTGCTGCTAATCCTGCTACATCTGCACACAGTCAAAAAATCACAAAGACCCTCCAGGGACCTTCCTGCCCAACAACCTCCCTGTAAAGAGGCTATAAGCTATATGCTAGGGCTTTTCCCTAAATTAATTGCACAGATTTATTTGACTGGAATGTGTGGGCAGATAGAGCTTTATGTTTTACCAGGGTGATGTGGCTGACAGAATTTACAGAAGTGACTGTAACCTGTAAGAGCAGGCACATGTATGATATCATCCCATGAAGCCAAGGTGAATCTGGGGGAAAAAAAAAAAAAAAAAAGATCTAAAAACCAAAGTAAGTCTATTATGAGGCACCTGCAGCATCCTTGTGACACCTTCTCCTATCCCTGCCTTGAAGCTGCCTGTTGCCCGGCACATGCTCATTCCAACCCCACTAAGATCACCTCCCACCTCCCAAGCTCACTGCATCAACTACACCACTCCCTTGGGAGATGAAGATTTGCCATCATGCAAACTTTGCTGTGAGCCCAGCTCTGAGCAGTCAGCCACAGCACTTTCTTTTCTGCCATATGTTTGATTTACTGCGTTCCCCAGCGCTGCCCTGTTTCTTGCTTACTTATGCTTCTGCACTAAAACCCACATCTGCCTCTATTCTTAAGATGTCCTCATTCCTCCCAGCATTTCCAAAAAATCATTGTCTAGGCACCGCTACATAAAGGACAAGGATCACCTCTGTCCAAACACATCTCTCTGCTCTCCCACTGCTGGGAGTACTGTAGAATCCCAGCATGGTGGGAGTTGGAAGGGACCTCTGGAGATCATCTTGTCCAACCCCCCTGCTCACCCAGAGCGGTGGGCCCAGGATGGCATTGTCCAGGCAGGTTTGGAATCTCTCCAGAGAAGGAGACTCCACAACCTCTCTGGGCAGCCTGGGCCAGGCTCCAGCACCCTCACAGCAAAGAAGTTTCTCCTCCTGTTCAGATGGAACCTCCTGGGTTCCAGTTTGTGCCCATTGCCCCTTGTCCCGTCACTGGGCACCACTGACAAGAGTCTGGCCCCATCCTCTTGCCCCCTTTAGCTCTTGATCAGCATTGATGAGGTCCCCTCTCAGTCTCTTCTCCAGCTCAACAGCCCCAGGGCTCTCAGCCTTTCCTTGGCACAGAGATGCTCCAGTCCCCTCAGCATCTTGGTAGCCTCTGCTGGACTTTCTCCAGTAGTTCCTTGTCTCTCTTGACCTGGGGAGCCCAGAACTGGACATGATACTCCAGAGGGAGCCTCATTAGGGCAGAATAGAGGGGGAGAATAACCTCACTTCACCTGCTGACACATTCTTCTGAATGTCCCTCAGGAGATCACTGGCCTTCTTGGCCACAGGGGCACATTGCAGCTCATGAACCACTCTTGTCTTTTACTCGAACTGCAAGCCAAAGCCAAGGACAACCTGTGTCCAGTATCTACCAGGCCTCTGGAGCTACCTGCTAGCTGCAAGTTGCAGCATTGCCAGCAGCAGAGACACAGTTGGAGGCTTTGGTGGACATCTAGCCTGTAAGCAGCTAAAGGACAAACAGGCTGGGTCCCAGGCTCTTTGTGGGGGTGAGCGCATCCTAAGCTCCCGCCGTGGCCAGAGATGCACCCTTAGCCCGTTCGTGGTGTTGACAGGAGAACCACTCTGCTTCCAAAGGGCTCAAATGTGCAATAGTAACCTGGGCTTTTCAAGAAATGCAGCAGAGTGTGGAGCTGCAGGAACAGAAGTCCCAGAGTACAGAAGGCTCCTGAAATAGATTCTAAAAACTGCTTTCAGAAGACAAGATTTCAGTGAAAAGGCACCTTGAGTGAAGAGCTGGGAGTGCAGTAGTGACACACAGGTCAGAAACAGAGCCGGTTTTATCAGCTTCATATAGGAATGACCTAGAAAAACAGAGCCTTTCAGAAGTATTTAAGTCATCTGCCAACACACACTGTACATACCGCTGCAAGCCACAGAGCCACAAACTGAGCGATTCCAACAGTATGGATCATGTGCAGCTATATAGATCCGAATTGTACAGCACAGCAATAAGGCCGGGAACCTATATGAACGGCACAAGCCAAAACAGACCCAAAAAAGGGCAAGATGAGATTATAGTTGCCTTAGGAGAGGATAACTGATAGAAACCAAACTCCCTTATTGGGCACACTGCTCAAAACCAAGGTGGCAAGAGACACACAGCCAAGTATGAAAAAAAGTTACAGGTGTTTAGGAGGATCTTGCACCCAGGGCAAGGAGGCAGAGGGGAAGCCGTTGTTCAGTATCTCCAGAGGCAGCTCAGGGTCTTATGCTTTCAGCAAAGCTCAAGCACCCATGTGGTGTTAGTCCCTGCAGGATAAAGCACTGGCACTGACTCCTCCAAAGACGAGGCAACGGGCCAAGAGCACTTACCAAAGGCCATCATTTTACAACCCCAAAATCACACATTAGAGTAAGCGAGTGGCAAGCGCAGGCTTCCAAGGAGGCAGTGTCAGAACTAAGGTTGTTATACAACCCTTTACAAGCCTCTCCTGGCTAATGTGCTGTAGCAGCCCTTCATTTCCCAAGTATCGCTGCTCATGGATTGGTGCAATATTCCTTTTGATCCTCTTCATATGGTGCAGGCACTCGAGCTTTGTTTAGACCGACCATCTGAAGACATAATAAAAAGAATTAACTTCATGGTATCCAAGCACTTTGGAAGAATAAATCTAGCTGCCTTCACTTCATCTGAGAGACCCAGTGAGCATCAGATGGATCACAGAGAGGAAGCCACCACAAACACACGTGGGGTTTTGGTACTGAGTTTAACATATGGGCCCTCGGTTTTCATCCTCAACTATCTGAGCTGTCCTTTCAGTGTGCGCTAGCCATCCACACCAACTCGAATTCCTCCAGCCTTGTGTCAGCCTGGAACAAAAGCTCACTGCTGGAGGTGTGGGAAATGAGGAGCAGGCTTGTGGGCAGCAACAAGTGGTTCAGAGCCACTTAGTAACATACCAGCAGAAAAGGCTGAGAGACTGAGCCTCCAGAACAGCAAAGCTGCCCCAGTGTGAAGACTTCCTGATGTCATCCACCTCCGTCACTCCAGCTTCTACTTCCAAGAACTCCATATTTCAGGAAACAAAGCTGGATTTTGCAGCCAACAGCTGTATTGCCTGTTCTGTGAGGAGACTGAGGCAGGATCTCTTTAAAAAGGTGCAGGCAAACAACAGAACATCCTAACTTAGCTTCCCAGGGCACACTCAATGTAGCCGCAACCTTTGGGACATCCAGTGGTCAGTCTCCTGTCAAGCATTTGAGTACACTGAAGTAGAAACTCTTCTAGATGCTCCACATCCAGCCTGATTTGAGCAGGAGGACATAGAAGACAAGTGGGACCTCCTAGATAAGACAGGCCTACAAGTGAAATAAAACAGAAGAGAACCCTGGCTCAGAAGCCCGGATGCACCAGAGCTTTTGCAGTACTACACGACAGAGGCACACACAAAGCAGATTCTCAGCCTACTCAGAGGCCACTCACAGAAGCTTGGGCACTGGCTGGATGACACCATCCCACCACAAAGAATTTCAGCCTTCCACAGCAGCTCCAGCTCAAAGCTCCCACATGGAAAAGTCTGCTGTGCATGCCTTGAGCTCCAACAAGTGGTAGAAGTCCTTCACCGCCATCCTGTGAATCTCTGATCAGTGAGTTCAGCGCTGGTCACCTCGTCAGCAGGAATCTGTCCTTTCCTCAGGAGAATAAGCTGCCCCGAGGCTGGAGAGATTTACGGGAGCAGTCACTGTACAAACTTGGAAAAGATGATCCTCAAGGAGAAAGACATCCGAAGGACCACACACCAACCCAGGAGGAGACACGGCTTGGTAAAGGCAGAACAGAACAAGATGAAGAACCGAGCCGTGGTAAGTCAGAACACCAGGGAAAGGTTGCTCTTGGTGAGGGGGATGCCCAGCGGAGCCAGCTCACTTGCTGCTCACCCAGCACAGCCCAATCCAACCACTCCACAATTAGGACCAATTTCCTGGCAAAGCCCCATCACACACAGCCTCTCCTGTCTAAGAGAGAGACCAGGAAACACTCAGAAGAAAGAAGCTTTTGCCACACCAATCTGTCAAGGCGTCACAAGGGTACATTCAATGTGCAGTCACAAGCCTCCAGGCCGTGACAGAGCCGAGAAGGGCGCTCAGAGGAGCGAAAGTTGTAGGTGAGTAATTATCCCTTCATTAACAATAACAGATTGACTGGATTCCTAATGAGAATTAGTCTGACAGCTCTGGCTCACTGGCTGGTGCAGAAGCAGGACGATGGGCTATTTCCTTTACCTAAGCTCGGGAAGTCAACCCTACCTGATCTCAGGCCAGACATTTCTGGTGAGGATGAAGGAGACATTCCCCAGCTCCCTGGGCTGAGCCAAGTGTTAATAATCCCTCACTCCGGAGCTAACATCCAAACCTGAGAAATCAAAACAAGGCAGGACCGAAACCACGGCCACCACCCATCTGGAGCCACCAGCCCAATCCAGCCTCCTCCCACGCACACCCCAAACCGCAGGCTAGCCCAGGCTCCCTGAAGTATTAGCAGCAACAGATGTGGAACAAAACTGCACACTCCTGACACAGAAAACAAAACATAGGATGGAGAAATACCGAGAGAGCAGATGGATGATGAGAAATGTCTATTTTCTAACAGAAGCTGCCTTTGTTTTCTTTTTAGTCATCATCTCCTTAGAAAAGAGTGTCCTAAGGACCGCTCCAAGGCTCTAATAAAACACTGCTCTCTATTTTTATATCGATCGTCTCCCCAAGAAAACAGGTGCAGTGGTTTTTCCCCATCTTTCGTCAGAGAAATTACTTTTCTTTTAGCCATCAAACTCAGGCTCATCATTTGCAACTTAAACTCCTCCCAGCTCGCCTTTGTCAGGCCTGGGTTATAGTCCAACGGTCTAAGAAACCACCCCAAGTTTCCTTTCCTTTACTTCATCAGGACATGTGGAAGTCCCTCCACTCTGTCATCTGCTGTGATTTGCAAGAGTTCTGGCTACACAGCAACGCTTTCCCCTCGTACAAACGGTGATACTTTGGGCATTTAACTCCAGGTCAGCTCCTCACCGTGGTGAGGGGCAGCTCTGCCAAGCTGTGAACCCGATTTCCCTCGGACTGTGTGTGTGTTTTGGACGCGCAGCCTGTTTCACTCCCTGACGGTGACTGGATGCATCAAGATTTCTCTGGCGTGTTGCTTCAAAATATTCACAAAGAAAGAATTCTCAAAACAGGAGCGCCACTCGTGCCAATCTCCTGTTTCCTGAGCCCCCGAGGGTGGCTGAGCCACAGCAGCAGTTTTACGGCGGCACGTTGGAGTAACCTGCCGCCGTTCTCCCCGCGGAGCTGCGGGGAGGCCTCCGGACACAGTTGCTCCACCACTTCTGCACTTCTCTCTGAAAGTAGGTCAATGCAGCATGTCATCTGCCAGGCTGTTTTTGGGAAGCCGCGCTCCCTGCTCAGGCACGGCAGGCACCAAGCGGGCCAAATCTCCTCCCTGATGGAACCCTCCACTAAGCTGCCAAGTTACAAAAATTAATAAAACCAACTGTTCGTGCACATTAGGAGAGAAATGCAAACCCAGAAAAGCCACGGTGAGCCAGAACTGGTAGGTGTGTGCCTGTGTGCGTGTCTCCCATCAGCAGCCGAGCTCTTTCCCTAACATATTACAGCAGAAATAAATAGTAACTAAAGAGCTCGAGGGCAATGTGGGCTGTGTGGTTCTGCTCAGCAGAGCTCACAGCAGGACAGGTTTCACAGCCAAGGGGCATCTCCTCACTCCCCACCGCTCCCGCGTTGAAGGAGAAGCAGCAGCTACCCCTACTCCCCCAAATCCCCCTGCGCAGGCTAACACAAGGGCAGCTCGTAGTCAGAGCTAACCTTGCCAAATCCTGGCAGCTGCAAGGCTCCAGATAAAGTGTTTTGCTTTTAAGAGGTAAATATCCTTCCTCCAAGCAGAGTCACTTTGGAGTTATCTTCTCCAGCATGACAGTATTGCAAACCAGAGGCTAAGTGTGGGGCGCTGACCTCCCGTCCCTCCATGGTTCTCTGAGGCAGCAGAGCTGCTCCCTGCCCCACCCCAGCTCGGGCTGCAGGTGAGCCGAGGAGCATCCTGGCCCTCCAGCCTCACAGCCTGTAGCTCGTTCAGGGGCAGTAATGCAGGAGCTATGGCAAAGGTACCAGTGGCTACTGAAAACAAGCGTCGAGAACAAAGTAACGTTTGTAAAGATGGGTGTCCAAGCACTACAGCTGTGCTCTTGTTTCAAGAGGTGTGGTAAGAAAAGGATCTGGAAATGGGCACCCGAGGTGGCAGCACCTGTGCAGTATTTTCAGGCTCCTGGGAGCAGAAGACCAACTTTTTTTTCTCCAAAGACACAGTGTGATGTGGGCAGGGGGAAGGGAGCAAACACCCCAGTGCCACCTGCTCAGAGATTTTTCTCTTGTGTCCTCCCTGAGAACAGCCTCTAGGGATGGAAGCTGGGCTGGACTCGCAGTGGCTCAGGTCTTCATTGGTTTGTGCCTTCACACACAGGGCCTCTTTCCCACCCTTATTCCCCTCCTGCCGTGAGCACCAGCCTTTCACAGGAGCCTCTGTGTCCCAGATACACCCGACCCTCTCCTGTTAGCAATGTCTCTGCAGAGGCTGGAGAGAAACCTCAGGCTACTGTGGCCACAGGTGCCACCAAAGCAGTTCTCCTTCACCAGAGATCAGTGCGTACGCTCCTCATTCCCCATCCCCTGCGAGCAAGGAGAGTTACACAGACTCAACAGACAACTCTCACATTATCATGGGCAGGCCCAGTGGTTTCAGTACTACTATTTCAAGAGAAAAATCAAGTTCTGTGTTTCCAGGAACGGTTTGGCTGCTTCTGTCCCTAGCAGAAAGGGTCAGAGCTGACAAGCACGTGGACTCAGAACTTAACAAGCACCGTGATGGTGCTACAAGCATCATCCTGCACTACAGGGATCAGGGGAGCTCTGATCTACAAAGAGCAGCACTACAAAGAACAGCAAGGGGAATTTTTTTTTCTTCCCAAGTATGCATACAAATTTTAAAGAGACATTTCAAGGGCAGAATTAACACCCATCTTCATAAACCCCTTATCCCAACAAGCAGTACATATAGTACATACATATACATATGTCAGAGCCAAGCAAGATGCAATGGCACAAAATGCAGGAGACATAATCAGAGTAATTTTGATTTTATTCTTGCTCATGAATCAATCTTGATTTCCCATTCATGGCAGTGCCCGCTCCCTGAACGCCAGCTGTACACACAGACATCTGTCCTACCTTCAGCCATCAAACGAGCTGGCTCCCTGAGCGGTGACGGTGTAGCCAGGGTTAGGAACAGGCAAGATCAGCGGGAAAGTCTTCACTGCAGCAATGCTGCATGAAGAAAGAGATCAGCAGATCTGATGAGAACGTAGGAAGTGCTCATACCAGTGCCAGATACTCCCCAAGTTTAGTCAAATGTGCACACGAGCTCTCCATCCATCTGCTAAGCTTCAGAGAAGACTGTCATTTTGAAAAGCAAATGCCTTAAATATTAAATTGGGCCTGGGTACCCCCACCGAGAGCACGTGCTTAGATGTCAGCAGTAGCCTGTTGCAAATACAACCATATTTCCAGCATCAGTCTGGGAGAGAGACCACTGAAGACGGAAAGAAATGCAGCCTCTGAATAATTACTGGATGGGGAGCGTGTAAAGGAACATAAGCTTTGGCTTCTGGAATTATCCCCATGCAAGGAAAGCTTTCATTCTGGCACAGCAAAAGCCATCTGCAATGCAGATCCTACAGAGAGGAAAAAGAAACCTACACACAAACCAAGCCTGAGTTAACATCCTCAGATGGAGCCCGATATCCAGTGGGCTCAGCCTCTTCAAGAGCTGTGGAGCTGGAGCAGATCCGGGTCACCAGGGCAGCAGCCAGGGCCTGGCTCCCTGGAAATTAGTCTGGAGCCATCACGTGCTATTTAACAGATTCAAACAAGCGCTAAGTGGTTCTCGGGCACCCAGAGCCATGATCTCAGAGATGTTGTCTAAGCACTATCAGATCCAGAGGCGTCTCTGAGACGCCAGAGCAGCACGGCTGCGGGAACTGGGAATGTAGCTGCTCCCCCAGCAGCAAGGCTGTGGAGCACTGGCTGCATGTGGTGTGGGGAGCAACCCCGGGATTAATCACTCAGATTTGGCTTTGAGACCTGCACGCAGTTCGCTTCCTTGGCCGTAAGCTTAGAGGATGCAACGCTCCCAGCCTTCATCCAGAAGGAGGACTGGATATGTGCTTTTCTTTCAGGAACTTCCCCAAAATTCCCAAACTGGCATCCAGCTACCAGGAGCACACCAACCATTTTGGGACATGAAGGGCAAGCTGCAGAAACCGCAGCCTCTGCTCCAAGGACACACCCACAGGAATCCTCTTGGGAACCAAGGGATGCAGCCCCACGAAGACTCCCACTGACTGGAGCCCAGGCTGCTGCCAGTCCCAATTAGCAATGGCCCGGGGTGCTTTTGCACAGGCCCTTTTGCAGCAGCCTCCCAAAGCCGGCCCAGCCCAGGCCCTGATCGCCAGCCAGCCCTTTGGTTGCTGTTCATTCCACTGCACCCGCCCCAGCCCTGCCACACGATCCATCTCCGTGCTTCTCCCTTTTTCCTGTTGTTTGGAAACCTCTCAAATACCTTTGCTAAACCGAACACGCTCCTCCTGCTAAATATCTCTTCTCCAGCCCCACAGGGCTATCTCCACAGAGCTGCAGCTCAGTCGCTCGGCACAGCGGCCGACTCCTGAACCGGCTACGCCCCCTGAAATCGGCACTGCCAAGGGGGTCTCCCCACCTTTCCCCGCTTGCTCCTGCCAGCCGCCTGCCATCCCTGCAAACAGGAACTTGGTTATGGCTTCCAGGTTTGGGTATTGGCTCTGAAGCTGGATTTTCCATCTTCCCAAATCCAAATAGCTTTTAGTTGAAGCATCTGAAAAAAGATTTGACTCTTTCCATCCTCGGGCTGTCCCTGGAGCTCATGAGCACATCTCTTTCTCAGGGGATGCCTGGGCTGCTCTCGGTGCACAGGGGCCCCTTTGTTCAGGGATCAGAAGTCAAGGCCAAAGGGACGGACGAGGCCTCGGGCTCCAGGAATGCACCTTCCCCTCCCTGGCACAGCCGTTAGTTGCCAACAGCAACTCCCCCTCGTGCAGGGGGGTACCTGCACAGAGCCCATTCCTGGTGGGCCTTCCTTCAGAAGACAGATGTTACAGATGTTTTGGCTTAGAGTATGTGCGTGAATTACAGGACTTTTTCATTCCCGCTTTTGAGTTTGAGTAAAAGTACTGGTCTGCTACAAGAAGGAGACAGTAGATGTGTCCTACTGGATGCCAAGAGGCCCTTGTAGAAAACACAAGCATCTGGAGCTTAAAAGCTTTTAAGATTTCCTGACAAAGGAATCTGCTTGTGAGCACAGCCCTAGTTTGTCTGCATCCAGCTGTGGCTGATGCTACCCCTACTTCGTGTTTGTCAAATAACTCTCTCTCCAGCAGCTCCCGCACCCAACACGCAGCAAACTGGAGCTACTCTTTGGTCCAGGCACCTTAGCTTCAAATTATAGACATTATCTCACCATCCCCTCTCTGCCATGGTCACTTCCTCATCTACTAACAGGCTGAGAAATGACACCTGGTCTGAGTTTTCCAAGTGGCTTACACACACGATCCCTCATCCTTGTTTCTCACAGAGAAGATCACCCATGACCCCTAACTTCTAAGCATGATGCACGCAGCGGTCATGCTGGCTCCCTCCCCATTTCTTCTCCCTGTAGACTAGAAAGATGTCCAGTTGCAGCCATGTGCACCAGGTTTTCCTCTGGCTGTGGATTCTCCGAGCATTAGCCGTCTTACAGAATCATAAGCTGGTTTGGGTGGGAATGAACCTTTAAAGGTCATCTAGTCCAACCCTCCTGCAGAGAGCAGGGACATCTCAACTAGAGCAGGTTGCTCAGAGCCTCATCCAACCTCACCTGGAATGGTTCCAGGAATGGGGCATCGACCACCTCTCCAGGCAACTTGGGCCAAGGTCTCACCACCCTCTGCAGAAAACATTTCTTGCTCCTCTCCAGTCTGAATCTCCCTCTTCTACTTTAAAACCATCACCCCTTGTCCTGTCACAACAGGCCCTGCTAAAACGTCTGTCTCCATCTTTCTGACAGGCCTCTTTTAAGCACTGAAAGGCCACAAGAAGGTGTCCCCAGAGCCTTCTCTTCTCCAGGCTGAGCAACCCCAGCTCTCTCAGCCTGACCTTACAGCAGATGGGTTCCAGCCTTGGATCATTTTTGTGATCCTGGCAACCTTATCTGGCTTCTTTAAGTACGTTCTAGAACATACTCTCCTCATTCAAATCAGCATCATTACTGCCTCCACCGTATGATCAGCTTCGAGTTTTACAATACAAGGCCATAAAATTCCACTTTTCAGAGTTATTCATCATCCCTGACTCACCGTCACTGTTTGCTCCACAGTTTCCCCCCCTGCTTTTCTATTTACACACCGCAGGACCAGCCAGTCATCCAGGCACCATTCACACCGGTTTCAAAAGCAGGTGAACCACATGCTTCACGGAGCAGGGGAAGGACAAGAGCATCCCAGCAGCCACACCACCCCATGAGCAGGAAGGGCTGGGACACGGCAGGTTGCCAGGAGCTGAATTTGTCCCACAGCATCCCTAAGCTTGCCTTCCTGTACCCGGACAGTCCCCGTGCCAGCCTGCTCCTGATCAATGGCACGGCGCAGAACCTGAGAACAGAGGTTCACCACATCCCATAGAGGGAAGACTTCACAGGCCCTCCACACAAGACACTTTGCTCTTTCCCCTCCACAGTCAATGTTACCTGGCTAGACAAAGATCATAACAGCAGAGACCAGAATTGCTTCCTAGCAGTGGAGAGGTGGCATCGTGGCTTTCAGTGCTGTCTGAGTGATTCGAGGGTGCTCTGCTCCACACTGAAGGCAGAGACAAGTTCAAGGAGTCCTAGATGTGTTCCTCAGCCAGTGGGAACACACCTCAAACAGCTGGCACAGAAATAAGACTGAAGAGTTTAGTCCTCCCTGGATGTAAAGGCCAACGGAACATGAAAGCAGCTGAGTACACAAGCTTTGCTAGTTTCATAACTGCACCTTTGGTTTGCCAAGCTGGACCAGAAGAGTTTGAGTAAAATCACAGCTATTCTCCTACAGAGAGTCTCAGAGAGGGGGGAGAGAGAAAGCAAAGTGGGGCATCTCCAGAAATAAACCCTTACCTACATTAAGACAGACACTGCGAGGTCCGACCTTACATCAGGTCTCAGTGACTGACCAGAGAACTACAGAGTACCAGGAAATGCCACACAACTACCTCTGGCTAAAAATAGGCCCAGCTAATTAACCAAACCTTGTGAAAAGGATACCCGGCAGCAAGCACAACCTCTCCTTCCTTTACAAAGGAATGATCAATACTGACCGACGCAGGAGCAGCAGCGAATCCTCGAGATCACTTCAACGCCAGCAACTGCCCAACTGGTGCAACTCAAAGACTCTCCCTGTACCCTCTCCTGGGTTTCTTTTACACCTGTTTAACGCTGTGCAGTGCTGGAGAGTTCTGCCTCTTGTAAGCACCGTAATAAATACAGACCAATCAATCTCAAGTTTAATAAATCGAGATCCTAAAAGCTTTGGCTGGATCAGCTTTTTCCATTCAATTAATATAACGCAACACCAATGAATTATTGAAGAGAAATACAAGCCAGAGCTTTCAGAGGCACGCTCTACTCCAAGAGCAATTTATTACAAATTAATAGCGTGCAGCATCTCCTCCTGCATGGGGAGAACCGAGCGTCGGCTGCGCTGTCGAGCTATACCAGTCGCAAAAACTGGAGAGCTGCCACAAAACCCTACAGTCCACAAATAAACTGGAGGTGGGAGCAAGAAGCAGCAGGAAGGCCGGACAACAAAAGAAAAACAGAAGGTGCTTCTCCGTTAAAGGTTTTCTATTCATGGAACAACCCGTTTTTCATAGGAATAATCAGACTTTTCAGATCTTTGCTGGTATCGGCGCTCGGCACGCAGGGCCGACGACGTGGTGCGTGCTCACCGCTGCGGGAACGCAACGCCGATGTTTCAGATAAGCCTCGCCGTGGGCAGAACGGATTCATGCACGAGTACGGTCATTCGCATGTTTCACATCGCATCTGCTCAGCAGCAGGTTGCCAATATTTTTCACATCCTGCCCCAAAATGACCCTCTAACGCTCCTGCTAGAGATGAATCCCAAACTGAACAAACATCAGCTTTTCTTCAACAAAGAAGTACAACTGCGAAACAGCCAGAAAGATACTTCACATTTCACGGAGCTACTGCTCTGGAAGTACTCGCAACAGGCCCATGAAGAGCAACGTGGGGATTGGCATGGGGCTGTTTAAAGATCACCCATCAGACAGGGAGTCTTCAAGCTCTTCTTTCATGTGTTTCTGCAAGAAACCATCTGAGCATGTTCATCCTCCAGGCAGAGTGAAGGTACAAAAGCTGGAGTGAGGGAGACAGAAATGATGTGAGAGCTGGAACCCCTCCGCTGGGAGGCCAGGCTGAGAGAGTTGGGGTTGTTCAGTCTAGGGAAGAAAAGGTTCCAGGAAGACCTTCTTGTGGCCTTTCAGGACTTTAAGGGGCCTGTCAGAAAGATGGGGACAGACTTTTTAGAAGGGCCTGTTGGGACAGGACAAGCAGTGATGGTTTTAAACTAAAAAAAAGCAAGATGTAGACTAAAGAGAAGGGGAAGACATTGTTGATGCTGAGGGTGGTGAGACTTTGGCCCAGGTTGCCCAGAGAGGTGGTCGATGCCCCATTCCTGGAACTACTCCAGGTGAGGTTGGCCAGGGCTCTGAGCAACCTGCTCTAGTTGCAGATGTCCCTGCTCCCTGCAGGGGGGTTGGACTAGATGAGCTTTAAAGGTTCCTTCCAACCCAAACCAGTCTGTGATTCTATGTAACTCACTAGTGCCCAGCATTTGGGACATCTCCAGACAGACATCTCCAGCAGCATGTCAGCCAAGAGCTGCTCCTCTGTCAGAGCAGCACGCCCCACCCAGAACCATAGGTGAGAGCAGACACCAAACCAGAAGGGATCTTCCCTTGATGGTTTTTCTGTTTACAATGTACAGGCCCTTTTCTGATAAACAGGAAAACACACGACCACAACCACAACTGCTGTACCACCTTCTTCGACTCTACTATTAAATGCACTCAACTTGTCATAGTAACTTCCAGAAAGCCAAACCTGGACAGTTTTCACAAAGCAACTTTGCTGCTCAGTAAACCCCTGCGGCATGAAATTTGGTGTCTCCCCAGCCTCCCTTGCAGCACAGCAGCAAACTCACCTCCATTTCTGATAGCTCTGATCCCCCGATGGAAATCTTCAAAGCTGATGACTCCAAGTCCGCTCGGATCAAGGTACTTTGTTAGGTCCTTCACCTGCAACCACAAAAGCAGCGTTACCCACAGAGCCCTTTGGGGAAAGGGCATCTCCCATCAGAGAAACACCTTGCATGAAATTTTTCCTCCTCAAAAGACTTGAGCTGATGACAGTGAACTTCTTACACTGACAATAAACCGTGGCCCTTCTCCTTGAAGGGAACATAAGTAATCAGTACCAAGGGACTAATCAGTACTCGGCCGGAGCCAAAACTATTGCTTAGTCTTAAGACATACGTTAGGGCAGTATTTCTTGCAATGTGGTCCTTCTCTACCAGGCATGTGTTTATTTTTTTGTGCTTTTTTAAAGAGGTTCTTTCTTAATTGGGAAAACTCAGTAATAGGCTGCCCAGTAGGAGGGCCCCATTAAGAGGATTCGGTGATAATGAGCTGCTCCACGCTACAAATTTAGGCCATATAATTGAAACATTTTCACAATTAGACAATGCCCGCGGGGGGAAGGAATCACGTCAGCGAGTGAGGATTAGGATGTGGGTGCTGGAGCAGGCACACACATAGAGCAAGGGACACTTGTGAGACTCGGCGAGGATGATTTGGGCTCTTCAAGCAAAACAGGCTACTGTTTGAGGGCAAAATCACAGTCATTCCTCATGGTCCACAGAAAGCCTTTGAAAATGTGCATTCGATTCCTTTCTTCCCTGCTGCCACAAGCCTGCCCTTCAGAAAATCCTTTACATCTCTGATGCCTCTCAAACTGAGACAATCAGATGTTTTTACTGCTCTGGAAAGAAAAAAAAAAAAAAGCAGACCCACATTTTACGAGATACTGAGGCACCTTCATGTATTTTAGAGCCATATCCTTCAACTGAGGAAAAAGCCCAGGAGGAAGCAGGGTGTAAGAGGTGAAAGAAGGACTTGCTCAGAGTAGATTTAGATCAGATAATAGGAAGGAATTTTTTCCACTGAGAGTGATGAGACCCTGGCCCACGTTGCCCAGAGAGGTGGTCGATGTCCCATCCCTGGCAACATTCAGATCAAGTTGGCCGGGGCAACCTGCTCTAGTTTAAGATGTCCCTGTTTGCTGCAAGGGAGTTGCTCTCAATGATCTTTAAAGGTCCCTTCCAACCTAAACCAGTCCATGGTTCTATGATTAGCTCTGTACTCAAAAACTGCCCGCACTGCTGCTCTCACCCTGCCAAACACATGGATCTCTCCTCCTCCAGAGCTGACGCACAGGAGGAATTCTTCAGGCCGTCTGCAGCACTGGATTTGTTCAGCTCCCATGAGCACAACCAGTTGCCTTTTGACTCACTCAGGCAATCTCTTGGTTTTGGTTTGTTCTCGGGGAAAAAAAGATGGTGAATCACCAAACCTCTCCTTCCAGGGAAGAAAGCCTCACATCTAAGAGGACACAACATCTGATGGTGCGGAGGACACCAAGCCAAGGTGCGGTGCTTAGAGCTGCCCGGCTCATTACACAGCAGGAGCAGGGGGGCTGCTCTGTTTTCTTGTTGTTTTCTTTTAAACCTCAGTCTGTGTTTATACAGAAAAATCACGTCTGCAGCACGCTCAGCGCTTTTCACCCACATGTCCATGTGGTTTCCAACACGATGCGGGGAGGCAGGAGATGTCTCTGCTTCTGATATCCCATCTCTCTGCAGCAGTGCTGCCGGCAAGGAGCAAACCACCGGGCCGAGAGCATAAAATCCACTCAGCTCTGCCTCTGCTGGGCTGCCACGAGAGAAATCCCCAAGGCTCAGCACAGCACAGGCCTCCTCACCTGCCGGTTTGCTCCGCCATGAACGGCGAGACGACAACACAAGCATCTTTTTCCAGTTTTCTGCAGAACTTCCGTGGCAGATGGATAATAAAACTGCTAAACTCCCAAGGCACACACCGACTTGGATGAGTCAGGCTTCTCGTATGTTAAACAAAGGTATTTTAGACTAATAAAAACAACTCTCAGGAATGTGTCGGTTCCAGTTAATGTATCTGGCAGCTTCTTTGAGTTCAAAAGCTGTAGCTTAATTTGTTATTGGTGTATATAAATAACAGAAATGCAAGTGACATTTAATTAGACTTGATAAGTCTGTAAGAGATTATCACAACATGCTCCGAAGAACAGTTTCTATAAAGATCCAGCCCCAATGACATGTGGGACATGCCAGGCAGGGATGCTCACAGCTTCTCAGCACCATGGAGGGTTTCAAGCTCCGGCAGAAATCTCCCGGCAGGGCACCTCTCCCACACCAGTGCTTGTGCCACCCAGACAGAGCAGCCGGACCAGTATTTTGTTTATGCAAAATAGCCACCTAAGCATTTCAGTGAAGCTGCGTGCAGGGGGAAATGAGAGGAAACGTCTCTTAAAACATCACGACTCTGACATTATCAAAGCAAACAAACAAAAGCCACGCAACTGATGAACCTCAAGCCCAAGGTAGTATGTCTGTGCTGATCCAAACCTGCCTGGATTTGCCATCCAAGCTTAAAAGGAACTCCGACCACTAAATAAGCGACTGAGACATCACCAGACCGAGGGCGAGCGGCCGCTGACACTCAGGCGAGTTCACAACACACAGAAAACAAGAACATCAGCAGCGTCTGCCTCGTCCCCCAGCCCCTGCGAGCAGCTACCAAGGCAGAGCAGAGCCTGTGTCCCAGCACTTTCAGCAATGGACCTGGGGATGCTGGGGAGGACATCTCCACCCCACCCCTTGACTGCACACGAGGGTCTGAACCTACCTCCGCCACCTCTGGGGCTGCAAGCTCCAGCAGCTCATTACCTGCTCTGTATAGAAGTGCCTTCTTCTAACTCTTCCACATCTGTTTTCTGCTGCTTCATCAACTGCATTCCAGTTCTACCACCCAAAGACATGGCAAAGTGCAAGTACGATCGCCCAGGGCCATACTTGGTTCCTGAGAGGTCCCAGCTGCCCACTCTCCCCTTGCAAGGCAGTTGCTTCAGCTCCTTGGCCATTTTAACCACATTTCCCATGTTCCAGCCCCCTATCCACTTTGAAGATGAAGGCTAGAGCGGCACAGACTATTCAAGATGGGACACATCTTGAATGATGGCATTACCCCCGTACCCCGTTCCCGAGCCTCACTGCCTTGTTCACACCCGAGCAGTCACAGCATCGGGAACAGCCAAAGACAGCTCCAGCATCTTGTATTTGGGTTGGAACTGCCAGTTTTCTCCATTTCTTCATTTTGATGATTAGGCGAAAAACTCTACCTTTTTAGGACAGTGAAGAAAACCCCCAAGCATTATGGCTCAAACTGGTTTCGCTTAACAAGTCTTAACAGTTCCAAAGTCACAGATTTGTTGATTTTAACTGAAGACTGATCTGCAAGAGTGGAGTAAACATTACACTCCTACTGGCCCAAAACCAAAAGTTAACACTCTACCAAATTGCCACGTTAAGCTACAACCAGGCAAATACAAGCCACAGTCACAGGAAGGTTCCTGCTTTTGGCCAGCAAGAAACATTAAAAATCAAGGTTTTGCTTAATGTGTGTGTTTGTAGCTAGCTGCAAACTCTTCTTGAAGAGCGAGCAGCTAGAAAAGCAGAGTATTAAAGAGTCAAAGAAGATGATGTGGCTTAAATAGGTGATTCAAATCCTGGTGGAAAGCAAGAGGTCTAAACCACTTGAAGTCAATCTACTTCAGGCTGAACACAGACACAAGCCCACAGGCGCAGAACTGGTGGCAAGAACTGCTGAGGGGGCTCTGCTGGCCTCTGTGCCAGGGGTGAGGCGCAGCCCAGAGCAAAGGCGAACTGAGCTCCTGGCACAAGTCCTAGCACAAGGCATTTCTCCTGGCATGGGACATAGAGACAGAAGCAGACTGTGGAGGAGGAGAGAAGTCACCTGGCATCTCACCAACCGAACAAGAACTATTCTTTGCATCTACCACGCTACAGAACCCCAGCGTAGTGGGGGTTGGAAAGGACCGCTGGAGGACATCTGATCTTAGCCCCTGTTGTCCCAAAGCTGGGTTCTTTACCTGAGGTGCAAAGAGCAGAAATATAGAGTCAAGATACTTGTTTTATTCCAGTTCTGCACAGAAAAGGGTGCTAGGTGATAATTCCCAAAGCTCACACACCTAGTTACAGCTACACAGTGTATTTATAAACACTCATTAAATAAACACACTCCTACTTGATATCAACTGGATGATTCTTTGTCTCAATTTAAATGTACTGTGCATTTTAAATGTCCTGTTCATGCTCACTGGGTGGTGGGCTTTACTTGGAGGTGGGCAACTTAAGCACTGGAGGTGTGGTTGTTACACAATAATAATGAGCTAAGTTCATCTAAAGGACACAACCTGACCATTTCTTGTGGTATTTCTGGGTACACGACAAGGGGGAATTTCTCATGTCTCAATTCAAGGGCCATTTGTTTCTTTATCTCTTTGTTTTGCAAGACTCTGCTGTCTTTGGCATATTCGTCTCCTCCCAAAGTCTCATCTTTCAAAACGTGTCTTTTGGTTTGATTTTTAACTTTTTGTCACCCCTGATACAGGAGATTCACCTAGAGCAGGTTACCCAGGATCACATTCAGGTGGGTTTTGAGTATCTCCAGAGAAGACTCCACAATCTCTTCCACATCACCTTTTGTATCAGAGCTCTGCACATCAGCAGGGCGTTTTGCCTTCCAAAACCAACAAGAACTGCTGCCACCCAACACCCACCTCCAACAGCCCCTCCAAACGAGCCACCCCAGAGCACAGGCTCCTGTACTGGCTGCTGACAGTTTCCCCACTGTGTGGGGCACAGAAAGAGCTCCCTTGCTTCCATGTAGTGAAATCAGTTCAGTGATTTGAGCCACAAAGTCAATGGTGACAACTCCAAACTCAAGTTAACCCAAAAGCTTGGCAGTCGCAGGATGGAAGTTTTCCCAAGGAGGTGAGGAATTTTCCAACTGCAAGTGGCCCTGTTATCTAGGATGGAAAAAAAGGACGCTCCAGGCCTTTTTTTCTTTATCCTTATGGGTGCTCGAAGCCTCCACCACAGAGTAGATGGGTTCTGCAGAATAAAATATCCATTGTGCTGGTTTTAAGCGTGGATCTCGGAAGGAAGAGAGGGCTGTGCTGGCCAGGCAGCATCCTCCTTCTAACCCCTGAGCCTGCCAGAAGTTTTCCTTCGGATTCTGGCAGACATCAGTGTTGAATCAGCTTCCAAAAAGAAATTCTTTTGAGGGGTCAAATGAGGGTGGGAGATTTCCAGTGGCCACAGAAGTCAAGCACCTCACAAGAGCTGGAAGAGCTCAGCTCCTACAGTCGTGTCGTATCTCACATGGATGACGCTTCCAGCCCAGCCACAACCAGGGCCAGATCTTGTCCTCCACACCACAAAACCAAGTTATTTGATGACACCACAGTGAGAGTAATAAATTAACATTTCAGTCCTGCTTTACTCTACACAGACTCTGGAACTAAACCCAAAGGAGATGAAGAGGAGTCGTCAATACTGACATATTCTTCATAAATAACCCCAAATACCGGAGGCAGGCCAGCAAGTAGGCTGCAGTTCCCACCAAGAACTCGAGCACCTGCAGAATCACACATGCTGCAATAAGCAAAGACAGATGCTTTCACCTTTCCTTGGAAAGGATTCGATATGTGGTCTCAGTCTTCTGAATAATAGAACAAGTGCCAAAGTAAGTCATGGGAAACTGAGCAAGGGTGAAGATGCGGTCTGCTGAGCAGATGACTTCTACTCTCTGGCCATCAAAGGGACAATTTCATGGATTATGTGTAAAAAAAACAACTCAGAAATGCTAGAGAAGCCAGAGAGTTGTTAGAAAGACACCAAGAGACTTGCCCAGGTAGGGAACAACAAGTCTGAGACTTACCAAGGGCCTGGTTGAACTGAGTCTCTGGCTTGGCATGGTTTGGTCACTTCAGCAATCAACAGCGACAGACCACCCCACCCAGAAAAAAAGTCCATAAAACCAGGAAGCCCAGTTCAGGTTCTGACTGGGTGACACAGCATTCTTTCTGCTGTCTGGGCCTTGATTTTAGCCCAAAACATCAGATGAACTGTTAACACAACAACCAGAGGAAGATCTTTACCAAGGAACTTTGACCTGATGGCAGGAGCCAGCGCTGGCTGGGGACTGGTCCGAAGAGGACCAGGACTGGTACCTACGAGGAGTTTAAAACACGTTCGCATTTCAGTTCTTAAAAAATATTACTAAAAAAAAATGGTAAAGCTTTAGCCTAAGAAGTGAGTACTGAGGTGCTGAAAACAGCGTTTGAAAGCAGCTGCTCAGTGCAAGGGTGGGGGACCCCCAAACATGAAATGAGAACAGAGAGACCTTGGGCCTCTGACACATCCCCCTCCTACAAACCCACACTTGTTCCATGCACTTCTTACCACCACTTCTTTCCAAATTATTAATCAATAGACAATTTTTTTCTCCTCAATGGAGTATTACAGGAGACTACAAGGTTTGAGGACCTTGAGACCTGTCTCTTCCCCTCCAGAAGAAACTGGAGCCTTCACAGCCAAGTTTAAACATCGAGCAGGGCAGGACCAGGCAAGGCAGCAGGGTCCATGCCAGACAAGCTGCAGCTTCAGCTTCCAGAGGGCCAGTTTCTACTGGTGCCTCCGAGAAAAGCCAGCAGAAGGAAAGCACCCACCCCTTCAGTGGGCAAGGACCCTGGGTACACCCAGGGGAAAGGAGTAGCTGCAGCTTTTCACCAGCGCTGTTAAACAGGCCAGAGAGGTTTCCGAAGCGGCTGTATAGCTGGTTAACTGGCTCTGTGTGATCAAGCACGGTGCACGCAGACGTAGCTCCCACGCATCTGGACGTTAGGCTTGGACACAGACTCTGAAGTAGTACAAACAGAAAATAAAAGTTCACTTTTAATCCAATGCTGAGCTGTTTTTTTAAATCAGCCTCTACTTCTCTTTTTCTCTATCTGGAGCGTGCTCCCCTTTGCTGCCTGCACTGCTCTGCTGCTTGGATCCCTGCCCAGCTTGGTGCAAGGCTCCACGCTATGTTAAACAAGCCCAAAGCCAGCCTTTATCTTCTGTTTGGCCTTAAAAAAGGCAGCTTGAACCACTTCTCATCCAAAGGCTTTGCGTTGTAGCAGAACCTGCTTTGCAAGACCCTGTTTGCAGACAGGCTGCTGGCAAGAAGGGTCTCAAGAAGGGACAGCACACAGGACAGCAGCCACTGCATGTGCCTCTTGCTCTGCCCCTTTACAACTTAGGGGGTTTCAAGAAAAACAGAGGACCAAAAAACAGCCTAAAACTCAGGAGGTCTTGGAGATTTAAACAGAGGAAACTCTTTTTTCTTTTGAGAGCAGTCCTGCAGAGAAGGAGTTGGGCGTGCTGGGGGGTGAAAAGCTGGACATGAGATGACCCTGTGCACTTGCAGCCCAGAAGCCACTGGCACCCTGGGCTGCATCCCCAGCAGCGTGGGCAGCAGGGTGAGGGAGGGGATCCTGCCCCTCTGCTCCACTCTGGGGAGACCCCCCTGCAGTGCTGGGTCCAGCTCTGGGGTCCTCAGCACAGCAGAGACAGGGACCTGTTGGAGCAGGGCCAGAGGAGGCCACAGAAATGATCCGAGGGTGGAACTCCTCTGGTGGGAGGCCAGGCTGAGAGAGTTCGGCTTGTTCAGCCTGGAGAAGAGAAGGCTCCAGGGAGACCTTCTTGTGGCCTTTCAGGACTTAAAGGGGCCTGTCAGAAAGATGGGGACAGGCTTTTTAGCAGGGCCTGTTGTGACAGGACAAGCAGTGATGGTTTTAAACTAAAAAAAGCAAGATTTAGACTAAAGAGAAGGGGAAGACATTGTTGATGCTGAGGGTGGTGAGACCCTGGCCCAGGTTGCCCAGAGAAGTGGTTGATGGACCATCCCTGGAACTGTTCCATACGAGGTTGGCCAGGGCTCTGAGCAACCTGCTCTAGTTGCAGATGCTCCCTGCTCCCTGCAGGGGTTTGGACTCAATGACCTTTAAAGGACCCTTCCAACCCAAAACATTCTATAATTCTATGATTTACATTGAATAACCAGGTCCAGGGAAATTCTGGGTATACAGGGACCTGTAAATCCTGCTTGACTGAGACAGGACATGAAAATCCAGGCACGTCTCAGAATTGTGGCCACTCTCTTCTGTCTGCAAGGAGTTCAAACCTGCTCTGTATATCTTTTAACTTTGTGGGAAAAACAGTGTTGTAAGTCACACGATCCTGAACTCCATCGGAGAGAAAGCCGAGTGCCACACTGGCATAACTGCCAAATAGAGGGGAGTTTTAGGTAGCGATGCTCCAAATTGCAGGAGAGGACTCATGTCAGATGTTCCATGTGTAGCCAGATCCTTCCCTTGACGTTTTTGGTACGCAGGAACTTAACAGAGTGAAATCTCTCATGGTTGTGCAAAGGCGGATGCAGCCTCTCTACGCTCCGCACTTAACTGGAGACTGTGAGCCAACGGACTCATTTGTTTGTAAAAAATTAAGGTTAAATCCATCTTTTCAAGAAAAAAAAAAAAATTAAATGCTAATTACAGAAGAGAGTAGCTATATTTTTGAAATTTAGGAAACATGCAAATGTGCTGGAACTGCAGAACCTCCTGCAGCCAAATATCAGACAGAGTTGTCTCTGAACAGATCGTGCAGTCGCCAAGTCAATGGGATGCAACACGATCAGCTGAAATGAACTGATCCCTGTTAACACGGCATTTGTCTGGGCTAAGACTACATCCATCCCTGCCCCGTGCCGGGTGCTGAGAGAGCATTAACGTGCCGACAATGCGAGCGGAGCTTCGTGCTGCTTCACGCGACATATTTCCCAGAATGTTGCTGTGATCCGAACCATGGTCACACCGATCCCAAGGCCAGGAACACCCTTTCCAAAGCCAGGAACACCCTTTCCAGCACTTCACTTAGCCTGCTTGTTTATGTTAACAAAGCAGCACGAGTGGAAGGCTGAGGACTCACAATTACACTGGCTCTAGCAGTGTTTATAGGAACCAACTCCATAATTTGTTAGAGGATCCGGCACTACAGAAAGCAGGCAGGACCTGAGCAGGTTTCTATTCTGCTGCAATTACACCTAATTAACTAAGCCTTTAAAACACCCTCAAGGGACAGACCTCGTTACAGGGAGAAGCAATGGTCAGTTGTGAGCAAGAGCGCAAGAGCTGTGTTCTTCACAAGCGGTGGTGCTCAGCCAGGGCTGCCGCGAGCGTGTTGCTCTTGGAGCCTCTGCAGAAGCTCCAGGAGATCAGCAGACAGCATCTGGTCAAGTCTCTCTTTAAAGGTCCACCATAAGTAACACTATGAAGAGATATGTTCTGCATCTAATCTCATCCAGACATCAGTTGGCATATCCTTGCTGTCACCTTGGTCCCGGAGGCTTCAAGCACTTCAGGCTCCTCTGCTACCAGCCAAGTACTTGAAACCAAGAACTGAGACACCTTTCAGAGGAGGAGACAAAGGAAAAGAGTCACCCTGGTTCATTCTCATCTCTTCCTGCTACAGGAAAAATAATCAAACCTACTAGTTAAGGCAAAAGGGGAATAAATCGCTCATGTTTCTCCAGCAGCCTGCAAGTATATAAAGAACTGGAACAGGAGAGGGATCGTCCCCCAAAACAAGGGATAGAAGCCCCAGCAGCTCAACCATTACCTTTAGCAAGCTCCCCAACAGGAATAAGCTCCCTTCCCTTCACATCTGCCTCAGAAGACGACATCCTCACCATTTAACCCATCCACTCACCTAACAAACCCTTCTTCCTTTGATTTATCCAAGAGAAAAGCTGCCATTGACTTTTGATGCCTGTCATCTACATGAGGCAGTTTCTACACCCCTCTTGCACCCCGATGACTTTGGCCCTGAACGCCAAGGGACGATGCCACTCACCAGCCTCTCCCAGGGTCAGTGGCTCCTTCTGCAGGCGCAGGAAATACCAGAGGAGAGACATGTGAATACATAATGAACAGGAGAGAATTCTCTCCCCAGGAAACTGTTATTTTCCCTTTTTGGAAGGGGAAGGAAGAAGTCTAAGTCAACTGTGAGCCAAGAACAAGCCCAAAGCTGATGCAGAGAAGCAAATCTCCTGCGCTTCCCTCCCAAAGCCACCAAGAGCCGTACTCATCAGCAGTGTGCAAAGGAAAAGACTTTCCTCTCAATGTTTAAAATTCAACAGGAAGAAGAAAAAGCAGCCAGAATATATTTCAAAGAGCTGGTAGCCAAAAAAGCCTAAGGACCCAGATCCTTCCTGCCCACCCTCACAAGAAACCTGAACAAATCTGTGCATCCAGCCCCTCAGCACACAGCGTGGAGTGGAACAGCAGGATGTCCTCACCAGCCCAGATTACCCAGATTCAGCAGTTTTAGGGCTTTTTTACCTGCTGGTAAAAGTTTCCCTTGTCTGTTCTGTGTGAGTACAGGACCTCTTTGGACTAACCTCGCCTGCTCCAAGGCTTATCCACAGGCAGCCATGACACTTCTACTCTCACCACGGCTTCAGGAGCTTCAGTTTTTTGTCTTTTTAAGTGTGTTCTCCAACGTCAAGTATGACTATTGCCAAATTGTTCACTAAATTGTTGCCACTGAAATGTAAAAATATCTTTAAAGAAACAACTTCAAGGATGGTTTGAAAACATTAACAGGAACATACGTTACACTGAAATGACTTTATCCAAGTTTAATTGCATTTGTCTCATGCATTGCAGATTTCCTGTCTCTACCTAAATGCTCAAAGGCTTCAGCAGCAAAGCTCTACTACAAACATACTCATTTGTTTAATGAAACTTGTAAAGTTTTCTTTCTCCACCCTCCAAAACATCGAAGGCTTTGTTTCTAGCTTTTGTTCCTCCAATGACGCGGGAAACCTGTTCTCACCCTTCCAAACACACAGCTCAGAGGCAGGAGACTGGATCAAAAAAAAAAAAAAAAAACCCACAAAAAACAAACAAACATAAAACCAAATAAAAATAAAGGTGGAGCGCTAGGTTACTTCTTACATAAAGCACACGCATCAGTGTAGGCTGGAGCTACCCGAGAGCCAAGTGCCACAAGCGAAGTTACCCTGGGCTCAGGGCAGGATGGCTGCATCCTGCTGGAGCACAGAACTGGGACAGGACCTCAGAGCTGATCTGAACAGGTAAAGAGTAACTCCACAAAACGTGCCAGGAGGTCACACACCGAGCAGGCGGCATTTTAAGACATAGAGAATTCTGCAGTGTCTGGTGTAGTTCCATGTAAAGTCCGCTACTACAAATCCAGGTATTTCTGGGATGGGATTGTTTGGTTGCAGAACTGTTTGGGCTTATAAATCCAGAACTGCAGCTTTTGATGCCATTTCCTCCCAAACCAGCTTAGAAAGCAGCTCAAGAAATCCCATGGCACATCCCAGAATAAATCCTCTCACTAGCTTGGGACTCACTTTTACTACCTCACCCTCTCCAAAATACAGTCTACGTGTTATGGTCTCTAAAATGAGACCCTAACAACGAGAAACGGGAGGAAGAGATTACTGCCAAAGCACAACCCAGCAAACCATGAAAGCAGAGGGCAGAAAGCTGCAGTTCCCAACCTGCAAACCCTGGGAATGTGGTGAGTACAAGCAGCTGCTTGGGCTCCAGAGATAAAGCACAAGAAACAAGCTTGTCCCTGGACCAGGCAGCTAAATATTAGACATCCGAGAGCAAGAGAACCAAGGCGCCTTCGCCAGCCAGACCGAGCCCGACACACTGTCAAAACTCAGTTTATCGTAACGCAAACAAGCGTGATTCAGAGCCCAGCAAAGCATAAAGACTCGCTTCTTCTTTAGAAACACTTCAAATTATTCCCCTCCTCTTGGCAAACCCTTCACACATCCTTCAGAAGGGGCTGTTTGTGCAAAGGCGAGTGTGCAAAGGAGACGTGGCAGGGGGGTAAAAAGGAATGGTTTCCAGGCTCAGAGGTGGATTCTCAGAAGGAGGGAGAAGAGGCTGAGATGCCACACAGCCTGGGAGAGCAGAACTTCAAGCACCAAGTGTAAAGACCATACCACAACAACAATAAAAAAAAAAAAATCCGTGACAATGTTAATACTTTTCCAGCGGCCACCACATGCCCACTTATCAGCACTAGTGCGGCCAGCAAGACTGAGGCAGGGATTGTCCCCCTGAACTGGGCACTGGGGAGGCACACCTCGAATCCTGAGTTCAGTTTTGGGGCCCTCACTCCACGTGGAGTGGGGAAGGAGTCTCTAGAAGGGCATGTCCTTGGTTGGGTTGTCTCCTCCCTGCTGTTATCACAGAGGGGCTCTAGAAGACTGGAGTAGTCAGTACACCCACTCAGAGGGGTTTCTCCAGCACCCCAAAAAAGCCAGCCACCTCAGACAACTCTCTTGGTTCTATTTTACCTTGCTCAGTGTGATCCTCAGCACTTACTTGGTAGGAGCAGCCCTCCCTGCTGGGTCAGGGGCTTTGGGGAGTTCCTGGGGGGCAGCTGCAGGTAACCCCACCCTGGGGGTTAACGCTGTGCTGCTTCTGTCCAGCAGGACCATCTCACGTGATGCCAGTTGTCCTTTCCTTGTGGACATTTTTATGCTGGACTGCACAAGACAAGCTGCAGAGTTTATCTTAAATCCCTGGGGCAGAGGGTCCATCCCCTCTCCTTGACACCTGGTGCTCATCTTTCCTTTTCCAGCTCTACCATCCATCCTCTTCCCGTGTCATTGTGCTTTTAAGAATATGAGCCAGCGTGTGCCCTGGTGGCCGAGAAGGCCACCAGCATCCTGGCTTGGATCAGCACTAGTGTGGCCAGCAGGACTAGGGCAGGGATTGTGCCCCTGGACTGAGCACTGGGGAGACCACCTCTTGAATCCTGGGTTCAGTTTTGGGCCCCTCACTCCAAGAACGACATTGAGGGGCTGGAGCGTGTCCAGAGAAGGACAATGAAGCTGGGGAAGGGTCTAGAGCACAAGTCTGGTGAGGAGCAGTTGAAGGACTTGGGGTTGTTCAACCTGGAGAAAAGGAGGCTCAGGGGAGACCTTCTCACTCTCAACATCTCCCTGAAAGAAGGCTGGAGCCAGGTGAGGTCAGTCTCTTCTCTACAGGAACAAGCAACAGGACAAGAGGAAACAGCCTCAAGTTGCGCCAGGAGAGGTTTAGGTTGGACATGAGGAACAATTTCTTCCCCGCAAGAGTTGTCAAGGCCTGGCCCAGGCTGCCCAGGGCAGGGGTGGAGTCCCCATCCCTGGAGGGGTTTCAAAGCTGTGGAGATAGAATCATAGAATGGTAGGGATGGGAAGGGACCTCTGGAGATCATTGAGTCCAATCCCTGTGATAGTTCAGGATCACCCAGGACAGGCCACGCAGGAACATATCCAGGTGAGTCTTGAAAGTCTCTAGAGAAGGAGATTCTACAACCTCTCTGGACAGATGTGGTGCTGAGGGACATGGCCTCCAGCATCTCCCTTGGACCTTTCATGCGAAGATGCTTTCCACAAGCCTTGCTTCTGCTCTTTGCATCCTTCCACTGTGCTCCTGCCAGCACAGTAGTTCCAGAGCTCCAAGCAGCCAGGAGAGGATTAGCTACTTGCTGCATCCATTTAGCAGGCACAGGAAAAATATTCCACAAGGATATCCAGGTTTGTTTTTTTATTCCCCCAGCTGTAATCTCCTCACACAAAGTGAGCAAGGCGAAGAACCGTCACTCCTCAGGAAAAAAACAACAAACACGGCCATTCTATAAGGAGGCAACAACCACTCTTTGATCCCTCTGCAGCACTGAAAGCCACAAGGTCCCGATCAGCTTTTAAAGCCAAGGTGAGACCGATCATTATTTTCCCATTAGAATAGTTTCACCCTCAACACAGCTATGCTTTCTCCAGGCAGGAAAGGGGCCCCTTAAGCAGCCCCTCCTCTCATGCCGCATTTGCTCAGGATCGCAGAGCAGCCACGTGGATCCCAATCCGGCACCGCGGATCCCAGTGTGGCCCGTGACCTGAACCTGCTGCAGCAAACGCTTCCCATTTGTTTCGTGTCCTTTACAGCTTTTCGTCCCTAAAACCTGTTGGTTTGGGCTCTTTTTACCTCCTGCACATTTTGCTTGAGCCCAGTTTCTTATTGGATCCTGGCCCCATTTTCCACAGGGCTGTCAGCAGTTGGCTCCACCAGGTCTTGCCAGATGACGTGGCTCCCAGCACCAAGTCCTCTCCCTTTGGTTTTATATCTCCTTCGAGGACAGGAGAGAGCAGGAACAAACAGCCCAGGAAGCCTGCAAGCTGAAAACCCCTCCCAGGAGCAGCAGTGGCTCCAACTCAACGTAACGCTACTGGTATGTCACCAAGGGATATTGGAGCAGAGGGAACAGTGGCTCATTTTTCTGAAGAACTACAATGAGTTATTAAAACAAATAAATCAGGAGACTGCTTGGCTGCTCACAACACAACAGAGGGACATTCAGCCCGCAAACAAAGCCTGGCCACCAGTTGTCACCAACCCTTGGAACGTTGACAGCAGCGCTGCTCTTCCCTACAGCACCACAGGACATCCCTGGAGCTGTCACGGTCCCACGCCAGGACCTCAGGGACCTCTGCAGTGCTGGGGACACCGCAGAGCCAGGCCCCACGCAGGCAACACCAGGACGGGTGTCACTGGAGCGAGCGCTCGGATTTGTGGCAAATACCCCTGCCACTGATTGCTCGTTTCAGCTTCATTAGTCGCCTCAAATAAGATAACGCTCAGCAAGCAAATTCAGCAGTTTGGTGTCGCTGGTATTTCTTTTGATTAAAAGGGGGTTTTGCTGTTACAGTAGGAGCCGCCAGCTGGGGAGAAACAGCGCTTGGAGTGTGCGGAGAACTAGGTAGCCTGAGCCCCTTCTCCCCAGCAGCCTTCCCACATCTTGTCTGCTTTTAGAGCAGTTTTCTCCCTCAAGAAGGGGAAAGATGTTGCCCAAAGCCAGGGCTAAAGCAGGAACGGACCCCAGGACACTCGCAGAAGTAAGGCAGCCTCATACCAGCAGCAGAGGAGCCCTGTGCAGCTCTGACTTCCTCATGCCCATTGAGAAAAACCCCAGCCCAACCCCATCCCCACAGCAGCAGCACGCTGCTGAAGTCCCTACACCGCTTTCATTGAGTGGAGTTCTGCTGAACCTCACCCCAAGTCTGCCTGTCGCCTGCGGAACAAACGCCATCCTCTCCAGCTTGGTGGGAGCAGCCGTTCAGGAGGAAGCTGTTCCCAAGGCTGCCCTCAGTCGTGTTTCCTCCTCTTCCCTCCTCCCCTCAACTCACAAAACCATTCATGACTAACTCTCCACCTTGTACCAACTCCAGTGGAGACTACAAAGAAGGGGAAATCTCATCACAAAGCAGAGTTTAGAAAGAAGAGACAATTTCTGTACAACTCTGAGCAATGCCAAAGGCCCAAGCTGGCAACTCCACTCCACTATTGTATCTTCTGGACAATTGTTTGGGCTTGGATGTTTTGGGTCCTCAAAGTAAAGTTCATATCAGGTACCACTGATATCAACTGTGACCCTCCACTACAAGTACAGAAGATGAGAGTCTGTAGGGATTCCAGTATCTTCCCTCTAAGATATTAAGAAACAGTTTTAGTGGTGACCAGGCAGTGCTGGGTTAACAATTGGCCCTGATGATCTTAAAGGTCTCTTCCAACCAAAACGGTTCTATGATTCTACAAACAAACAAGCAGAGGGAAAGGCTGGCGTTGCTCACTCCAGGTTTATGTGGAGAAACCAGTCCTGTGCCCTACACCAGAAACCCAAGCAGGATTTTGGAAGGATGGAGCCAGGCAGGAGAATTAGGGAAGAGGAAGCCATGGTCTACCCACATCGCACTGCCTGCCGAGGGTGGCCCGGCAGAAGCCCATCACCTTGCCAAGCAGAGCCGTAGGCTGTGGCTAATGGGAAGTCATTTGTTTTGCAAAAATCAAAAGTGAGGAGAAAAAAAAGCCACTGGGTTCAAAGCGGATCTCCTCTGACAACAAATAGCAAATGAAAGCCAAAACAAGAACAAAATAGAGAGAAATTCTGTAGGCAATTGTAATGACTGCCAATTACTGCCTGTATTGAGTGACATAATGAGGGGAGCAACTCTTGACAGGCTTTGAGAGTGCTCAGTTATAAGCAATACCACGTCAAAATGACTCGGAGAGAGCCAAATCACCACGTTGCAGTGCGGTAGCCTATTCCAATCAGTTGACTACGATGACCACAATCTGATTTTTATTAGTCACAGCTTTAGAAAACTTCTCACTCCCAAGAAGGGAGACAGCTTCTCAAAAATCCATCTTCATCTTACAGAGCTGGCCCACACCGTGTGGCAAACATTGAGTAAAGCTTGGGAAGAGTATTTACTGCATAAAAAAAAACAAAAAAAAACAACAAAAAAACCCACACAAAAAGCCAACCCCAGGATAAATCCCTAGCAAGCATTTTTAACAAATAACTTTAAAAACCCAGCACTGAAACCCTTTCCATGGGGTCCCTTTCCCCCGACAGGGCTCCTGGCCCTGTCTTCAGCAGCACTCGCCCAGTACCAACTGCTCTCACATCTGGGGATTACTGGGTGCCGTGTCCACACCCCACTTCTCTGGAAATCCCACGTTTGCCTCTTTGCCCACACATCTGCCAGCTCTACAAAGGTGGCACTGAAGCTTTTTCTTTCTTCTGGGAAGTGCGGCGGAGGAGAACGTTTATTTGCAGGATCTCAAATTCCAGAGAAACACATCTAACTTTTACCAAAGCCTGTAATTAAAATAAATCAACACCCCGCTCAGCAAAAGCTGTATTCTCAATCTGAAGGAGAAAGGAGAAATAAAAAGGTTTCTTAAATACGCCAATAGTTGGGATGAAATTACTACCACCACCCTCCTCCCAGCCCGCACAAACCAGGCCTTTGAGTATTCATGGCCCTGCTAGACTTGATCCGGCCGGATAAGCCACCAATCTGATTACGGCCGCAAATGTAACTATAAGACATATCATCAAAAAGATCTGTTTGTGGTATGATACGCTCCTAACCCTTCCCAGCCTCTCTGATGAGGGATGCCTTTAAGAAGCTTAAAGCCAAAACTTAGCAGGAGAAGCAAAAAACCCTGGAGCACAGAAATCATCTCTTTGCTGGAGTCTTTGAGACAAATCAGTCAATTTCACTGCAAATTCCATTTGCCACTAACTGGGAACCACCTCGCCCAAAATCCATCACATGAAATAGGTTGGCTTGGGAGCCTTTTCCTCTCAAGAGGAAGAAAGAAAAACTCCCCACTGTGGAGCTCCCACAGAATACCGATGTGTTATTAACGCTGATAAAATCCGCTTGAAGGAGGGAGGTGGGCAGAGGCAGCCCCAGGGCCGAGGCAGCCCGTGTCTGAGGTGAAGAGCTCCTCTCTGAACCACCAAAGCCAATAGGAGCTTCGCCAGGAAATTCTACAGGAAAAAAAAAACAAACCACCGAGCCCTCGGTCAAAGCAAGCCAACTATTTCAGAGTGGTTTCTGTTCCAAAGCACACATGCGCGTCCGCAGGCAGGCTCAAACCTGCCGTACACCCACAGCATCGCCCTCGCTGCAATCCCAGCTCCGCTCCCAGCAGTGGACACCAAAGTTAAGCAGCAATTAAACCCTCCAAGGGGTACAGCAGTGGGGGCAACACAGTTGGAAGCAATTTAAGCTTCACTCGCACGTATGCGGCCCGCAAATCCACGCGACATAATTTTAGAAATCTCTTTCTAAGCAAATCTAGTATTCCTCAGCTTAAAGGGTATAAGAATCCTCAGTAAAAATAAAATAAAAAAGAATTGAGGTTTCCTCGTGACAGTGATCCAACCTATTAGATTTCACAGGGAAGTGGGAGAAGACCAAGGGGAATAGGGAGGGTGTCCAAGATCAGCTGCAGTGTCAGCAACTCCAGGAGAGGACCACGCTGGAAGTAGGGAGCATTTGATCCAGGGTCTGTGAGCAATTCCCAAGGGATCCATCAGAGGTGAGCCTGGATTCACTAGGGGTGAGCTGCTAAAAAGCTGTACTTTGACACTATCCAGACTTCATTCCAGAAAATAATTGCCAAATCTGGCAGATTGTTCTGTTTAAATCTAAAAATGAACCCCCATGATTCTTGCAGTCCCTGTCTGGAGCAACACCTGCTACACCCAAAATTTCTCCTGCAGCATCCAGCTCAGGCTGGGCACTTCATGACGTGGTGGGAGGTCAGAAAAGCACAACAAACCTGATAAAAACCTTCGGACCATCAAGCAAGAGAAAGTTAAAAGCTGAATATGGAGAGCTCGTCTGAGGATTAGCTGATGTGGGGGCAGAGGACAGCTGGTAGTCAAGGACAGGTACTTGAAGGATGTAAGTGTTAAAGAAAGTGAAATAAAACACATGGAAATGAAGCTTGGGCTGATCATCAGGAGGAAAATAAAAAAAAAGCTGAAGGTCTCTGTCAGAGCACAGACGCCACAGAGCTTGAAGCATTGGAAAACGGGCAAAACAAACTCTGGGACTTCTCTTTACTGAGCAGAGGCAGCGAGATCATGTGGTCCAAGAGACCTTTCCACCTCCAAATGCCTTCTAGATGAAAACAAAAAGGGAAGAAACCCCAAGAGGCAATCAGGATGGCTTCTCTTCATGCCTCAAACACCCGGTTCTCCTGGGCCCTGACGTGACCCGGAGTTTCTAGCCAGTAACAAATGCAGTGAGAAAGACTTGGCCTCCAGCACCACGCCGGACGGACACACTGCAACTGTACGACAGGCAGGACAAATTACACATTTGCTGTTTTAAAACTATTGCACAATAACCTTAGATTCCATACAACCCACAGAATCACAGACATAACCTTCTTGCTTTACAAGGTGACGTAAAAGTTACACGAAGCGTAGCTCTACCTCCTGCCTCGCTGCCTAAACCAACCTCCCTTCAGCCTCCGGTGCCAGCTGGCGGGAACCCCCCTTTGCTGCTACAGCAGCTCCAAGGGAGCATCAGACCCCATGGAAGAGCAAGGAAAGGAGACAACAAAAATACAACGCTGTTACAAACCGCCTCGCACGCTGCTAGTGAGCAGTGCAGAGGTTTTGCAGGAAAAATCGAGCCATCCTCAAGACCTTCCCCTCCCCAGCACCTTGTTTACAAGCCCGCGGAGCACGTAACAGGTCGCAGTGAGCTTTTCAGAGGCCACAACAGTCCAAGCCTGACAAAGTGCCACCTGTTACAGACTGCTGGAGGACTGTCACACGGCTGTCTCATCTCTGCTCAAGGCTAACCCTATGTAGGGGTGTTGCCCCAGCTGCTGGGATCTGAGCAACGTCTTCTCCGTATACCTTCTAGTAGGAAGGGACGGGCAAGAATCTCAATCCCTATCCCCTTGTATCACCTCAGAAAGGAACAAACTGTGGATTTCCACGCCTTGATCCCATCTGGTCCACACCAGCACTTCACTGCCAATTCCACAGCCAGGAACCTCTTTAGCCCATCTTTCCACAATCCAAGCTACTTCAGCTAGAAATCAAACCAACCCTCTGTTCCCCCTCCCCTCCAGTTTTTCTACCCATGGTTTTCATCATGCAGAGTAAAAATAAAATAAAAATCATAACAGAAATTTGCAATCGTGTAATTTTTATGGAATAAATGCCAGTTGCTCTCATTCCTTTGACATTTAGCTAATAATCATTTCAGCCAAATAATCTGACAGCATTTAACTCAGTAGCCCATAAATGCCTCTGGTGTTTTAGCGAGCGCTACTTGCTGCTCTCCAGCTCCCCAGTACATGACACATAGTGCTCTCCAGCTCCCCAGTACACGTGGTTACACACACACACACACACACACACGCTCTCCTTAACCCTTCAACCCCCTCCAAACCCTCCAATTAATCAGCTAGCTGCCACGACTTGACTTTAGCTGATTGTTCCATCACCACCCCATGCACACCTTCCACACACCCACCCGTGTGGCCAGAAGTCAGAAGGAAGGAGGAGGAGAAGCAAAAGAAGCAGAAAACTCCTTTTCTTGCTAGGAGAGGAGCAAAGCAAGAGGAGTAGAATCTGCTCCTCATTAGCTCCCTGCTGATTGTGACCTTCATGAGCCATCACACACCACCACCTCCCTCGCACGCTTCCCAGTTCCAGTACAACTTTTGTTTGCACCTTGAAGTGTCCTTTTAGTCTTCTTAACACCATTTTACCCTCGTGGTGATGTTCCTATCCTTCATCTTTCACCTGAGCTGGATTTCATTTGTCAAAAGGCCCCTAAGTAACATCTGCTTGAAACAAAATAGGTCAAGAAGCTTCTCCAGAACTCCTCCCTTTGCTACTCTGCACATCTGCTGGGAGCGTACAGATCCCATCACCAACCCCTTCTCTTCACACTCAGCACACCTTCTTGCTCTCCTAAACTGCAGGCTCATAACACCGCAGCCAAAGGCATCCTAAACGTTACTTCTCTTCTGGCACGTCTCTGCAAAAGGTACCAGTCTGCATTCCCTGGGGTGCCCGTTACCTGTTGGCTCAGCTGTTGTCACATCAGCCTCACCAGGGTGTTCAGCACTCGCTGTACCGAGAGAGAGTTCCTCTGCACGCCAAGAGCAGCTGTACAAGTCTCTTGCTGAAGATAAATGTATCTAAGACACACAATGTGTTTCAGCATGGACAGCATTGCTGGGAGCTGTGCTTAGCAGGAAGGAACAAGAGACTTTAAAAGGACAACCAAGGCAGGAAGCCCACAATCACTGCTAAGCAGGGTCCATGTGAACGGACAGCTTTTGATGGCACCAAACCTCTCCTAAATTTGAAGCAGGATGTCTAGGGAGACCATAACAGTTCTCAACCACTCCTCGGGCCAAGATCTCAAAGCGCTTTACAGCCTTGTTGTCATACCTTTAGAAGCTCTGGCATAATTCCCATGGCAGAACGAAGGCGGAAGGCGCTGCGCAGGGCCGGAGCAGCAGGTCTGGGCTGAGCCACGCACGGTGCTGGCATGAACAACTGCCAGACCTGCCTGCCACATCCCATGCCACGCACACACCATCTGCCTGCCCTTATTTCCCACCTACTTGGGCTGCTCCCTACCAAAAGCACGGGGAGGGACAGGGAGGTCCCCAGTAACCTCCTATCATGCACTAAACCAATGACCACCAAGCGCAGGGGCTGTGACCTCGCGTCGGCGTGAGAGTCGCTCCGCAGAACAGACCGCCTGCTTCTGCTTCCTCTGCCGGCAACCGCGACAGGGGGGACGCGCAGCAGCAGGAGCGCCCGGACCACGGCGGGACGACACGAGCCAGAGGCTTTACACTGAATAAAGCTTCTCTCACCCGGCAGATGCGGGAGCATGCTGCGGAGATGACCCTGTAACTCCCACCCGGTGCCGTGACGCTACTTGGTTAATCACACAACCAGGCAGCAAGCGATGCTGCCTGCACACATAGTGCACCGCACCACCAATGATCTGACAAAGAAGTTAACATATCTCCACTCTATAGAGTTGTCTTCTAAAAGATATGCCTCTGGTTTATCAGTAAGAGGTATTTTTACTGTGAGGACAGAGACAAAAACCCTTCCTCCACTGAAACACCCCTTCACACCCAATGATTTGCTTTGTCATGCCACTTTAATCCATGCACTGCAGCTACAGCTAGAGAATTAAAGCAGATCTCCTGGGCGAGCACGCAGAAACTTCCTAATAATACCTGCACACAAAAAATAAACCTTGTTTCTTGTGGTAACACCAGCACAGGTCAAGGAACAAAACATCCACAAATTCCTTTCCATCCCGTGGTACACTGCTAGAGCTCTCTCCATTTTGGGTCATACCAGGCAGCTTCAAATTACACCGCATCTGATCTGCTGCAAGGAAACACAAGCTCACCATGGTACAAAGCAGATGGAAGGAGAAAAAAAAGCGCATTCAGGATTGTCCAACCCATGCTAAGGGAGGGGCTCCATAAGCAGCACGGTGCCAGCAAGACCACGAAGGGACCCTTGGTGGCAAGGAGTAGCTGGAGACCCTGGGATCTCGCTACTGGTCCCACACACACGGGAGCTATTCAGATACACCTAAAAGTGTTATCAATGAAGAACAAAGAGTGGGATGTGGGCTTCCAGCAGCACTGCCGAGATCCTCTGTTCCCTGCAGGACGGAACCCGGAAAGAGTGAGCTCCAGCTTCACCAGGCTCCCTCCTGCACCTATTTAAGTCCACAAGTGCCCTTCACCTGGAATGACCCGGAGCCCAGAGGTGCAGACACTGTCCTTGCTCTTCTGACGGCTGCCACTGTCGACACCAGCCACCTTTGCTTGTCACCCCTTCAGCAGGCAGGGGACCACTGATGAGCCAGCCAGCAGGGAGCCAGCACCTCGCACCCAGCACCCGTAGCTCCTTCCCTGGGCAGCATCCGGAGCAGGTGTGAGGGAAGGCCCTGGCCTAAGAGGGCCTCACAGGCCTAAGAGGGCCCCGGGGCGAGCCCGGGCCCAGGTCCCACTGAGTGCCCAGAGGAGCGGCCGCTCTCACCTGCTCGGCGCCGTAGGCCGTGGCGAACTGGACGAACTCCTCCACCCGCACGAAGCCATCGCCGTCGCGGTCCAAGGCGTCGAAGACCGGGCGGAGGCGCGGCTCCTCCTCCTCCGGCCGGACCGGGGGCTCGGCGGAACCCCCCAGGGCCAGGCAGCCCCCCTGCTCCGGCGGGGACCACG
>VWZK01002664.1:58408-70062 GCA_013396935.1 Baryphthengus martii | reverse complement strand
GCCGGCCGCCGGCCGGTGTTGTCCTTCCCATGCGTTAGCGGTCACGCCCGGGGCCCGCAGCCCCACGGCCGGTGCTCCGGCGATTTCTGCTCGCACACCACGGCCCCGGCGGTGGTGGCGCCTCCATTTCCCGCGCAAGGACGAGGGCAGGTTCCTCGGCCGGCCGAGCGCACAGAATTACCGCTCCTGGGTGTAATTAGCAGCAAACGTAATGAGCAAGATCATCCCCGGCCGCAGTGTCCCTGCCAGAGGCCCTGCGTAGTCAGACTGCCCAGGTGACCGAGGTGTGTGACATCTCAGGACCACCCTGAGCTGAGCCTGGGGCACGATGTGTCCCCAGCGTGGCTTTCCCAAAGCTGGGGAGCCCTGGCACGCTCAGCCCCAAAAGCTGGAATTTAACAGCATCCGAGGACAAGAGGGATGGAAGAAGCCCCGGCTGGTCAGACTGGTGCTGGGAAGGACTAGAAACCTCCATTCCAAATCCTATTTTTCATCACTGTGGCCACCCCAAAAGCTCACTGGGGTGTGAGGGGACTCCTGTCAGTCCCAGGCAGCACCTGGCTGCCCTTCATGGGTGATATCTGCCTCATCATCCACTACAAAATCTCCTCAGAGGGCAACTTGCCCACAGGGCTGGAGTGACAAGCCCAAGGACAGGTGGCCCACCCAGCAGTGTTGCCTCTTCGCTCCTAGGTGACCATGGGGCTAAGACAACCCCGAGACCTTGTGCAGGAGCTCTCCCTGTTCCCAGTACCTTCAGACTCTGCTCAAGCTGTGGCAACCACAGAGGTTTCCACACCCCAGCAGCTAGCGCAGGCAGCTCTGCCTGGCCCTGTCCTCACTGTATTCGCCAGTGACTTGCGAGATACCACAGAGTGGACGCTCAGCCAGTTGATGATACCAAACTGGGAGGAGTGGCTGACACACCAGAGCTGTGCTGCCATTCAGCAGGACCTTGACAAACTGGAGAGTTGGGTGGAAAGGAATCACATGAAGTTTGACAAGGGCAAGTGCAGAGTCCTGCACCTGGGAAGATATAATCCCCTGCACCAGTACAGGGGAGGGGCTGACCTGCTGGGAAGCAGTTCTGAGGAGAAGGACCTGGGAGTGCTGGTGAACAAGTTCACCACGAGCCAGCAATGTGCCCTCATGGCCAATAAGGCAAATGGTCTCCTGGGGTGTACCAGAAGAGTGTGGCCAGCAGGTCAAGGCAGGTTCTCCTCTCCCTCTACTCTTCCCTAGTGAGGCCGCCTCTAGAATATTGTGTCCAGTGCTGGGCACCCCAGTTCAAGAGAGACAACTACTGAAGAGAGTCCAGAGGACTCTCTGAGGATGCTGAGGGGACTGGAGCGTCTCTGTGCCGAGGAAAGGCTGAGAGCCCTGGGGCTGTTTGGCCTGGAGAAGAGCAGCCCCAGAGGGGATCTGATCAATAGCTAAAGGGCTCCCAGGGAGCAAGAGTCTTGTCAGTGGTGCCCAGTGACAGGACAAGGGGCAATGGGCACAAAATAGAACCCAGGAGGTTCAATCTGACCAGGAGGAAAAAATTCTTTGCTGTCATGGTGGCAGAGCCTGGCCCAGGCTGCCCAGAGAAGCTGTGGAGTCTCCTCTGGAGAGATTCCAAATCAGCCTGGACAATGCGATCCCGGGCACCCTGCTCTGGGTGACCCTGCTAGAGCAGGGGGGTTGGACAAGAGCATCTCCAGAGGCCCCTTCCAACAACTCTGTGATTCTATATCTGGTGGCACCCATGCCAGCTGAGCCGGGAGCCCAGCTCAGCACTGAGCCTGGAGCAGCCGTGGCATATGCTGGGTTTGGCAGCAGCTCCTGTAGCATCTTTCCTTTGTGCATCAATTCTTGCTGCAGGGACACCTTGCTGCCTGTGGACGCAAGGCTCTACCTCCGCTACTGCCCCGTGTCACCCTAGCCTGAGGTCAGCACAAAGGGGACTCACTAGCCCCACAACTGACACCATCAACACATCCCCAGCCCCAAAACTGCTTCTCCAGGCCCATAAACTACCTCCCAAACCACACAACTGGTTCTCCAAACCTATAACTACCTTCCAACTGCTCCTCCTGCCCCACAACTACCTCCTCTGGACCCCATGAAGCGTCTGTCTGCAACACTCACCGAGGATCTGCCAGGAGGTGTGTAAACGTGGTGCTTAGCGACATGGTTTAGTGGTGGACTCGACAATGTTGGGTTAAGGATGAGATTCAATCTTAAAGGTCTTTTCCAGTCTAAATGATTCTGTGATTCTATGATTCAAAGCCTCCAGGAGGGACCATGTCTATTACCACAGGCAGAGACAGTCCCCAACTTGCTTGGTCATGGTTAAACAAAACACAGTTTAAAGACCTGGACCCTTCCAGAACAAGGGATGCAGGGTCAGAGAGCAGAAGGCTGCAGCTAGGCAGCCAGGACCACCAAACGTCACATATCTAGGAGAAAATCCTTGTTCCGTTACCTAGCAAGAGGGATGTTGTGGCTGGAGACACCCAGGAAAGGGACAATGCCTGCACCCCATCGCAAGCACCACATCCCCATCCCTTCTCCAGGGGTCGGCATGTCTCTCACCAAGTGCCTCAGCATCTCCTCAGTACCACTGCTGATGGAACCATCTCCCCGGAGCCAGCTGGGGTCGAGAAGGCGATAGGTCCCCAAGCACCACTGGTCTGGAGTGCTGGGACACCACAGCCACCAAGGCCTGGGGCCGCACAGGGCTCTGATAGCGGGAATGGTGGTTTTCCACCCTCCCTCATTGCCCCCTCGTCCTGGTTTGAGTTAGAACAATTTTGTTCAGTGATTTTTACTTTTCAGCTCAGTTCCTTTAACTAATGGCACCTTCTGAAGTTAGCAGCCTGTTTTCACAGGCCGTGTCTGCTTCTAGCAGTGGTAACGCCCGATGTTTAGAGTTAGTATCAGGGACTGGTGTGCAGACCAAGGCCACTGTTGGATCTCGTGTACCACATTGAGGGGTGTAGAAAGTCAAGGCCGCACCCGAGAAGAGGAGCGGACAGATGGGTGCCCAACTGCCCAACGGGGTGTTCCATCCCAGAGATGCCATTTTGAGCTGCTGGGGGCCCTGGCTCGGTTGCTCTCAGCTCAGGGGGGTCTTGCTCTGGGTCCTTGTTCGGATTCTTCCTCATTCCTTCAACACCTGGAATCCAAGGAGGACTCTGTCCATTCCCTGAGTATTCCTGAATCCAGTACCAGAATCCAGCTCTTGGAACATAGTTCCCATTTGCTGCTGAGCCCAGTCTGGGACTTTCCCGATACCTGCTCCACAGCATCAGTGGTCATGGTGATGTAATCGCCAGCAGGGGTGTTTGGGTTCAATACTGGTTTTGTATATATTTGTACATACTCCATTTTATCCCCATTATTTTCCTTTTCATTAAAGCTGTTCTAGTTTCCTTTTCTAATCAGTAAGTCTCTCTCCCTTATTCTTTTCTCTTCCCTTTGGGGAGGGAGGGAGGTTAACAGAGAGCGTCTGTTATCAGTTTAGTGGGCTGCCCTGACCCTAAACCATGACACCTCCTCAGAGCACTGCGACAAGTCAGCGGAGCAGGGCAGGGGCACTGGCTCTGCTTGTGCAGCAGAGAGTGACGCTCTGATCAGAGACGTGACACAGTCTCCTAAAGCTCAGGGTCAAAGTTCTTTATTCAGGGCCTGGATGAAGGAGCAAAACCCACGAAGTCTACAATCACATAGGAAAACAAGCTCCCCAGAATTCAGGACAAGCTTCTGAGCTGCTCTCAGCTGCAGGAGGCCACCGCATGTCCCCTGAGGCACCGGCACCAGGGACACGCTCAGCTCCCGTGGTCCCTGCAGGTCATCAGCTCTGTGCCCTGCTCAGCAAGGACTGAACTTCATCTCGCCCTTGATTTACCCTCAGCTGTAGTGTCTGTATGAAGAAAGGCGACAGCAGGAGACTTGGCAGGACAGACAGACAACTGGACATCTCAGGCTCCCAGAAGATACAAGTCCACAGCAGGACAGAGCCAGTGCTGGTGGGATGTGACCTCACCCCATCTCTGCTCCTGGGAGAGGGACATCCCAGCTGCGTCTGCATCAGCATCCAGGGCTTGCTGCCCTATCCAGGACAACTCCCCACAGGAACAGGGCCATGTCTTCCTGCCAGGGACCAGCCTGGTCCATGCTTCCCCTCCAAGAGCTGCCAGCTCCTGCTGCCAAGCCAGAGCTGTCCAGGGCACGAAGGCTGATCTGAACCCCAGACAGGCTGAAATACTTCCCTCTCCCAAAAAAGGAGCTACTGCATGGGTCTTGGGCAGCTCTGAGGCTGAGATGGGGGAGAGGGGAGGAAGAGGATGGATACCGATGGGCAGCACCACGTAGGACATGGGAAAGGCCAGGAAAGCAACTCAAGAGAGACACAAATGGATGGTGAACATCACAACTTGTGCTGTCCCTGCATCCTCAGCCACGTCCGCTCAGCCTGGTACCCCCAGTGCTCCCTCCCAGAGGTGGGCGCAGGATCGGCAGCGTCACCAGCAGCATCGCCAGTCGCTGAGCAGAGGCGGAAGCTATCGGCTCCAACTCTGGGAGACGTCACGCCGAGATGTCCCAGAGCGGCGCTGTTCGGTCACGTCTCTGTCTGTCGGTCAATCCCAGGCCGTCCATCACGGATTGGTGTTTGCTCCTGCAGCCCAGAAATCTGCAAGACAACGTGGAGGTGGGCACACAGCCCTGCCCAGGCCTGTCCACCTCACGGGGGATGCTGGGAACCCTAGCAGTGGGAGAAGGCAAAAGAAAGGAGACCCCTCTCTCCTGGAAAGCACCAGGCCTCAGCTCCCTTCCCAGCTCCGCAGGCACATGCCGCCAGCACGAGTCCCACGTGCACAGCAACTGCCACACAAGACACTCTGGGCACTCGTGCAAGAAAGAAAGGGTGGGGTTAGGGGCTGTCAGGACTTGCTCAGCCCAGACCTGCTGGTGGGGCACAGAAAAAGGGCATCACGTAGCTTCAGGGGATACTCAGAGGTGGCCAGAGAAGGACCCTCCAGTAGGAATGACAAGAGACACCAAGTCAGCTGCCACAGGCCCCAAGGAAAAACCCAGCAAGTGCTCTTGCCCTTCCCAAGTCATCCCCGAGACCGTCCACAAGGACTCAGTGATGTTCCCAGTGTTGCTCTGTGTCTGCTCTGACAACAACACAGGAGGCGACCCTGCTCCACCTTCCCTTCCCACGAGCCAGCAATGTGCCCTCATGGCCAAGAGGCCAATGGTCTCCTGCGGTGTACCAGAAGAGTGTGGCCAGCAGGTCAAGGCAGGTTCTCCTCCCCCTCTACTCTGCCCTAGTGAGGCCACCTCTGCAGTATCATGTCCAGTTCTGGGCTCCCCAGGTCAAGAGAGAAAACTACTGGATGGAGAGAGTCCACCGAGTGCTCTGAAGGTGTTGAGGGAACAGGAGCATCTCTGTGCCAAGGAAAGGCTGAGAGCCCTGGGGCTGTTTAGCTGGAGAAGACAGCCTGAGAGGGGATCTGATCAATGCTCATCAAGATCTAAAGGGCCCAGAGGGAGCAAGAGGATGGGGCCAGACTCTTGTCAGTGGTGCCCAGTGACAGGACAAGGGGCCGTGGGCACAAACTGGAACCCAGGAGGTTCCATCTGAACAGGAGGAGAACCTTCTTTGTTGTGAAGGTGCCAGAGCCTGGCCCAGGCTGCCCAGAGAGGTTGTGGAGTCTCCTTCTCTGGAGAGATTCCAAACCTGCCTGGACACTGTGATCCTGGGCACCCTGCTCTGGGTGACCCTGCTAGGGCAGGGGGGTTGGACAAGATGATCTCCAGAGGTCCCTTCCAACCCCAATCATGCTGGGATTCTGTGAAAAGCAGAGGAAGGTTTGAGAACAAGTGTGGCCAATTGAGACCTGGGCTGGCTGCTCTCACCCGGAGATCGCAACATTCAGTGTCTGCCTCTTCTTCGCCAGCACAACCTGTGTCACACAGGAAGGGCGGAGCTGGTACTGGCACAAGACGACCAAGACACCTGAAGAAGGCGATGCCGTACCCACTGCCAAGCCCCGAGCCTACAGGGAAAGAGCTTTTCTGACGCGAGCCCTGCTCTAATCCCACCGAGGGGGAAATGCACGTCACCTAGAGTTTAGCAGAGGATGAAGCAATACCCAGCAAGGCGGGGAAGTTGTTGGCAGAGGTCAGCCAGCTCCCGCCATCCACAACCAAGGTGGTGCCTGTCACATAGGAGGAGAGGGGGCTTGCCAGGTACAGCACGCTGTGGGCGATTTCCGTCTTGTTCCCCGCGCGCTGGAGGGGGATTGCGTCAAACAGGTTGGCTCCCTCGGCAAATTTCCCACCTAAAAGAGGTAGAAGAAAGAGTCAGTTGGGACAATGTCACCACCTGCCCACCTCCACTGCCTGCCAGGCACTGCAGCAAAGCTTGCATAGAATCACAGAATTCTTTTGGTTGGAAGAGACCTTTAAGATCATCAAGTTCAACCATTCCCCCAGCACTGACAGGCCACCACTAAACCATGTCCCTCAGCACCACATCTCCGCAGCTTTGAAACCCCTCCAGGGATGGGGACTCCACCCCTGCCCTGGGCAGCCTGGGCCAGGCCTTGACAACCTTTGTGGGGAAGAAATTGTTCCTCATGTCGGATCTAAACCTGGAAGTATTTAAGACCAAGATGGACGAGGCTCTGAGCAACCTGGTCTAGTGGGAGGTGTCCCTGCCCACAGCAGGGGATTTGGAACTAGATGATCTTTAAGGTCCCTTCCAAATCAAGCCATTCTATAATTCTAAACCTCCCATGGCACAACCGGAGGCTGTTTCCTCTTTTCTCATTGTTTGTTCCTAAGAAGAGACCAACCCCACCTGGCTCCAATCTCTTTTCAGGGAGTTGTCAGAGAAGGTCTCCCCTGAGCCTTCTCTTCCCCTCAGCTGCTCCTCACAAGACTTGTGCTCTAGACTCTTCACCAGCTTCACTGCCCTTCTTTAGACACACTTGCATGGAGCATGCTGAGAGCCTTAGGGCACTCAGATGAGATCCTGGCATCGCCCTGGGGACAGCCCAGCAACAAAACCCTGAGAAGACTTAAACAAGAGGGTCTCAAGCCCAGCAGTGGGATTCATGCTGCAACAGCAAGCTCAAGACAGGACCTCAGGAAGCTTTTGCAGGCCCTGGGGCTGCACCAGCACTCTGCTGATGGACTGCAAGAGCTAAGCCCTGTGGCGAGGCCGAGCTCTGGAGGAGGACGTTGCATCACGGCATCAGAGAGCCAAAAAGCTGGCACTCGACAAAGGAAATTCAGCACCCTGCAAGGTACCAAGGATGCAGGAAGGGCTGCTCCCCACAAGAGTCAGGCCAGCCCAGTCCCAGGATGGCTGTGCCCAGCAGCAACAGACCCAGGCATGCCACACGAGCTCCATGGCACTGGTGGTCCCAGTCCCCTCCCAGACAGACACCAACGAGGCACCGCCGGGGCAGAGAGGAGCGCCAGGCTGCCTTACCCAGCCGCCGGTAGCCCTCGGTGCCTGTAATGGGGCCCGGTGCCAAGCTGTTCACCCGGATGTTGCTGGGTCCCCACTCCACAGCAAGGTGACGTGTCATGGCATCTGCAAAGGGATTACAGGAGAAGTGAGAAATGGAGAGCAGAGGCATTCCACGAACATTTTCTGGGGAGCCAAAAGCCACAGGAGGCTCTGCCCAAGAGTGAAAAGCCCTTCGGGAGAGAGGAGCCTGATCCCAAATAACCACACCAGTTCATATTCATCTCTCCCAAGGACATCTTCCCATCCCAGTATTTGGGAAGAACCATGTTCCTTACTGGCCCCACACAGCTCTCAGAGCCCCAGCAAGGAGTGTTTAGGTACCTATGGCAGCCTTAGCAGCACCAGCATGCACCTGAAGGGCCTGCCCTCGGTAGCTCAGGGTGGCCGTGATGTTAACGATGACCCCGCCGTGGTCCTGGGGAAGAAAAGGAGACGTGGTGTTAGGGCGGGAGTGACACAAGGGGTCACATAGGGGAGTGGTGGGACAAGAGAGCTTGGCTAGGAGCGACAGTCACCTGTGGGCATTGTCACTGGCCTCACTGAGCTGGGGAAGCCAGCAGGGCCCTTGCAGAGAGATGGGACATGCAGGGACAAGCAAAGGCCAAGGGAAAGAAGAGGAGATCGAAAAGGAGCAGGAGGTCACAGCTTCTTCCTCAGTAGGTGGTAGAGCATGGAAAGGTACCACAAGAGTCTTAGAACCACAGAATCATTTTGGTTGGAAGAGACCTTTAAGATTATCAAGTTCAACCACTAACCCAGCACTGACAGGTCACCACTAAACCATGTCCTTCAGCACCACATCTCTAGGACTTTGAAACATTTCCAGGATGGAGACACCACCCCTGCCCTGGGCAGCCTGGGCCAGGCCTTGACAACCCTTGTGGGGAAGAAATTGTTCCTCTTGTCCAACCTAAGCCTCCCCTGGGGCAACTTGAGACCGTTTCCTCTTGTTCTGTCACTTGTTCCTTGGGAGAAGAGATCAACCCCACCTGGCTCCAACCTCCTTTCAGGGAGTTGTGGAGAGCAAAAAGGTCTCCCCTGAGCCTCCTTTTCTCCAGGCTGAACAACCCCAGGTCTCTTAGCTGCTCCTCACCAGACTTGTGCTCTAGACCCTTCCCCAGCTTCGCTGCCCTTCTCTGGACACGCTCCAGCCCCTCAATGTCCTTCTTGGAATGAGGGGCCCAAAACTAAACCCAGGATCTGAGGGGTGGCCTCCCCAGTGACCATCACAAGAGGGCGATCCCTGCCCTAATCCTGCTGGCTGCTGAGCCCAAATCAAAAGCCCCAGGGCTAGGGACAGGCAGGATTTCCAGCTCCTGCACAGGAGCTGCCATCCCTGAGAGGGAATGGACTGGACTGACTTGGGGGGGTGGCAGAGGCCGAGCAACACAGCCCTGAGTACATGGGTGTTGTGCTCCCTTCTGCCCTCCACATTTCCCTGAATTTCTCAGGAGCAAAGTGAGGTAGATTTGACACAATCCACTGCCTACCAGGAGCCTTTCCAGCGAGTCCTCTGGTTTCGCTTACCTGGAAATATTTCTCAAAGAGGATTTTGGAGGTGTTGAAGGTGCCGACGGTGTCAATATCTATCACTGTCTTGAAGGCATTGAAGGACAAGGCACTGGCTGGGCACAGAAAGTTTCCGGCAGCATCTGGAGAAGCAGCCAGAAGCATAGTCAGGAGTGGACCAAGTGGAATCAGGCAGGTTCTGGGCACTTCTGCGAGAGGGATGGTGAGTGATACTGCCTGGGTAGACTGGAGAGCGTGCGGAAAGAGCTCTGACAAGGGGAAAAATAAGCTCCTGGCTCTAGGTGCTCAGCAATACAGCCAGCCTGAGGGCAGGAGGGTGCTGGTCAGCCGAAGCAGGGATGATCCACACTCAGGCAATCATGGATGGTCATGGAGCGTGGTCGCTGCTTCCCCTGAGCCCAGTCCCTCTGTGCTCCCAGGGGCTGCCCAGACACTCCCAAGCCAAACCAGCATAAGCCGGACACTGGGCAAAGACAACCTCTGTGGAGGGAAACAGCCTTTCTAGCAACGAGTGCGCGCTCAACCTTCCCCTGGCCAGCCCGGCAGCTCACTGTTAACGAGGATGTCGATCCGCTCAAACTCCTTCAGTGCCTCATCCACGGCTGCCGCAACCGTTTGGGGCTGCCTGACGTCTATGGACAGAGGCAGGCACTGCTGCCCTGTAGCTGCCATCAGCTTTTTCGAGGCCTGCAAAGAAAATGAGACTTGAGATTCTTTTTGGGACTCCCTCAGATTAGACTCAGAGCTCATGCCAGGTGAGGGAGAAGTCAGGCAGGAGCCAGGTCCCTGGGAGAAAGCAGCAAGCACTGTGGGCAGGGCAGAGACCTGCCTGAACACGGCCAGCTCCAGTACGGCAGCCCCCTGCAGCTACAGCCCTGCGGCAGCCAGAGAGAGCTCCTGTGCCTCATGTCCCAGCTGAACTCAGGGCTGGCCCCGAGGCCAGCTCGCTAAGCCCAGTTATCTGCGTGGCCTGTCATCGATATAACACAACCCCGGCGACATCTCTGCAGGGCAGAGTACAAACAAGGTGTTCTTGGCACAAGCCCATACAAAATTAACCTTTAGATCCAAAAAAACTGTCAGTAGGCAAAAGGGCAAACACAGACCAGTTGTTGCCAGGGTCTCTGCCCAGAGCTCGGCGCCTGCCACAAACCAGCCCAAGGAGCTCGTTAAGAATTGACTGCCCCAGCCAATTAAGCGTACTGGACACCCAAACTCAGCAGCAGCCCTGCACAACATCCAGTGACGCTGTTCCACGCTTCTGGTCGGTCTCATCGGGCCCTTCTGGGAGAGTCTTTGAGGCCCAATGAACACATGTATCAAGAGCCTGGGTGAGCAGCCCCTGTGTGCTCAGAAGACTCCAGTCTCTGAGGACTGAGAAGTCCCTGAGCTTTGCAGCTTCAGTTCAGGCACAGAGCATGAGGGACCAGGGAAAGACTGCACTAGCCCTTCTTGATTTTATTTCAGTGAAGTCCACACACAGCCAGCGCAAAGCTCACATGGCCGCCTTCAGCCAAGACCGCAGCACAAGCCACAGGGAGGAATGAAGACTGTGACCGGCCGAAATCTAGCCCAGGGTAAGACAGGCAGAGGGGGTGTGTTTGCTCTGCCCAGTCATCCATCGAGTGTCTTGTGTAACACAGCTCCTCCGGTCACTGCTTTCCAGACCTGCAGTTGCCCCTCTGTCTCCCAGCACAGGATAACTGAGGTCTGGGGGCTCAGGGTACCCACCTCAACCCACAGGACCCCTGGACAAGGGCGTCATGTCCTTCTCAAAGCTGAGATTTCAGTTTGACCGTGGGCTCTGTCACTTCCCTGCTGACAAACCCTCACCACAGCTTCTTTCTCTCTGTCTCATCAATGTGATATGTGGAACAGACATCCCCAAAGCTGGCAGGTCAAGGCAGCAAGTTCCACAATGAACAGAGCTCTACCACGAGTTGTGGTGGGTGCAGCCCACCCTAAGCCTGCACCCGTCCTGCCCGTGACCACTGCCTGCTGGTGCTGAAGTGCTTAGAGCAGGGAGAAGACAGAGCAGCACTGAGAAACCATTTCTCCTGTTGCACTACTCCCAGTTCCACCCCAAGAAGAGAGCAGAAGAATTGCCAGGTGTTTACAGCTCTCCCTTCCCCCTGCCTTTCCTGCTGGAGCTCACAGACTCACCTCCGACACTCGCTGCAGGTTCCGGCTTGCAATGACCGTCCGGCAGCCATGCCTGCAAAGAAGGGGCTGGTGAGAACGCGCTCATGGCACCAGTGCCTCACGGACATCACCAGGAGTTCAGCGCTGAGAGGTGGCACAACACCCTTGAAGGGGAGCAACTGCTGCTCCTGCGGGATCGCAGGACTCAAACAGGGAGAGAGTCACAGCACACTGGAGACCGATCCCAGCCCTGTGACAGCGCCAGCCCCTGCCTCCCATCCCCGCACCGAGCCGCCACAGCCTGCAGCAGGCAGAGCTGCCTACACCTCCTGCCTGCAGCACCCGCGGGGGCTCCGCATCCCACCTCTTCCAGGCTACGTTACCGAAGGGAAGGGGAAAGGGAAAGGTAGTTAAGGTTTTATGCCGCCCGTCCCGGGCACTGCCGCCA
>VWZK01002664.1:0-58403 GCA_013396935.1 Baryphthengus martii | reverse complement strand
GGGACTGCGCGCGGAGCACGCCGGGAGGCGGAGACCCCTCCGGGCGCGGGGCCCTCCGCCCACTCCGCGCATGCGCAAGCGTCGACATGTGTTGCCTGGCAACCGCTCGTGGCTGGAGCGGCGTCCCACAGCGCCGCCCAGCGTTCTCAGTGACGTACGCACCGATGCGACAGGGACATCCCAGAGACGACCCCGTCCGCTCCCGGCGATATCCCTCTCACGCCCCGGAGCTCCCTTTTGCCAGCCCAGACCCCTCCCCGGGCTCTTCCAGTGACCTGCAGAGCCTCTCGCTGCACTCAGTGCCTCCTAGAACTTCCCAGTACCGCCTCAGTGCCGCCTGAGGACATCCCAGTGCCTCCCAGAGCTTTCCAATACCACCCCAGTGACGCCTGGGGATACCTCAGTGCATCTCTGAACTTCCTAGTACTGTCTCAGTGCCCCCAGGAACATTCCAGTGTCTCCCAGAGTTTCCCAGCACCACCTCAGTACTCCTGGGGGACATATCAAAGCATCCCAGAGCTTCCCAGTACTGCTACAGTACTCACCACGGACACCCCAGTGCCTCACAGAGCTTCCCAGTACCACCCCAGTGCCCCTCAGGGACAGCCCGTTGTTTCCCAGAGCTTACTAGTGTTTCCCCAGGGATATACTAGTGCTTCCCACAGGTTCCCAGTAGAGCTCCAGTGCCCTCTTGGGAAATCTCAGTGCTTCCCAAAGCTTCCCAGTATCATCCCAGCGCCTTCCGAGGACATCCCATCGCCCCCCAGAGTCCCCCAGCTCTTGCTGGTGGCACCTGAGAGAGGAGAGTGGAGCCACGGCTGAAGGCACTAGGGTTTATTGTGGGGTGGGGGGGCCCCCACGGCCAGGGGACCCTAGGGCCCGTAGGTGTAGTCCTGGTCCCCACTCTCCCAGGCCACCAGCTCATTCCGCTGAAACCAGAAGCCGATTTCCCTCTGGGCCGTCTCCACTGAGTCGCTGGCGTGGACCACGTTCCTGTGCAGGGAGGGAGCCGTAGTCGTGGGGTCCCATGGGGTCTCGTGAAGTTCCAGGGGGTCCCGCAGGATCCCACCCCATGCCCCTACCTGCTGACGTGCATGCTGAAGTCCCCCCGGATGGTGCCCGCTGCTGCCTCCGCCGAATTGGTGTTCCCCACCATGGCCCGCGTGGACCTGACCACGTTGTAACCCTCCCACACCTGCGGGACAGGGGACACCTGAGCCCCCTGTACCTCCTCAGGACCCCCGAACCCCTCATCCCATCCCCTCACCATGGCCACCAGTGGCCCCGAGGTCATGTAGGCGAGGAGCGCGGGGTAGAAGGGCTTCTGTCGTAGCTGCTGGTAGTGCTTGTCCAGGAGACTCTGGTCCGCCTGATGGCAGTGTGAGATGACAGTGGGGACACCCAACTGCTGCCTCCCGCTGACACCCTCCTTCCGGTACCCCCCTGAGCCGGCCGTGGCCCGTGGGGAGCAGGGTGCCCCGGGGAGATGGATGGCAGCTTGGTGAGGTTGGGTACCTGGAGCAGCTTCATGGCCACCAGCTTGAAGCCACGCCGCTCAAAGCGTTGGATGACGTTCCCCACCAGTCGCCGCTGCACCGCATCCGGCTTCACCAGCACCAACGTCTTCTCCTGCAGCTCTGGGGGGGCTGCGTGGGAATGGAGGGGCCGACATCACTGCTGGGCATGGGCAGGGGTCACATCACCAGGCATGGGACGTGAGCACGGGCTGCGGTGGCAGGACCCGACGCTGCTCCCAGGGCACCATGGGTTGCTGCTCAGTCCCAGTGGGCAGCAGCTGTTGCGGGGTGACCCCATCCCCAGCTCTGTCCCCAGCCCAGGCCCGTGTTACCCTGTGCCTCGCAGAATGGCAGGGTTCCAGCAGGGACCCAAGGGTGCTGGGGACGTGTCCATAGCCAGGAGATACGCTTTAACCCAGCGTGCTGCCTGGCTCTGTTTTCAACAGAACACACCGCACCTCCGCGTCTCGGTGCCGGGGCTGTGGGTGCCACCCTGTGCGTCACCGCTCCTGCCTGGCCTCGGGTGCCTGCCCCTGCCCAGAGCCAGCCAGGCATCAGCCCTGGCACAAAGGAGATGGAGAGCTCTTCACTGGTGGAGAGCAAAACCGAGCATCGCGGGATGGCAGGGTTTAGCATCACTGTCACCCGTGGCACAGTGTGATCTGGCATCGCTGTCACCCGTGGCATGGCAAGATCTGGCATCGTTGTCACTCATAGCACCGTGGGATGGCAGGGTCTGGCATCATCATCACCCTGCTCACCCTGCTGCTGGTGCTGCTGGAGCCACGCTGGCAGGAGGGGACGTAAGTTCCCCAAGGGACGGTACATCCCGTCGCTGGACGGACAGAGGAGACAGGAAAGAGAGGAAGGGATAAGGAGAGAGGACGCTGAGATCAGGCTTCAGGATCCTGTCCTGGGCTGTCTCCGATGCCAGGCGGGGCAGAGCGGCACAAGTGACTCCACAAGTTCACCCACTTCTCTGGGCATTCTCATGATTCAGCTTAGACAGGCTCTCATCCAGTCCCCCCCAGGATAACACGAGAGTCCTCCCATTGCCGTCCTGGGGACACCAACTCCCTTAGGACCTTCAGGGTGATGCCAGGGGAAGCCACCAGCTCCGGCCTCTGTCCCATCCTGGTACATGGAGCAGGTGGCAGGAGACCTTGGCACCGACCGACACCACAAGGGAGTAGCGAAGGACCCCATGAGCCGGACTCTCTGCCTAGAGAGCTGTCCCGGGGTGGATGGATGGGGTCTGTCTGGGAGGGGATGGGGCAGGGGCAGAGTGAGAGCAGGAGCCCCGAGGAGCAGGACAGGCAGGAGACTGAGGACAGGACGAGGATGGGGACTTGGTCCCTAGGGACAGGATGAGGATGAGGACAGGGTCTCTCAGAGGCAGGACAGGGATGAGAAGCAGGTTCTCAGGGGCAGGATAGGGAAGAGGCTGAGGGTAGTATGGGAAGAGGGTCCTCTGCGGCAGGACAGGGATGGGGACCGGGTCCTCAAGGGAGGATGAGGACAGAGTCCACAGCGGCAGAATGAGGATGGGGACGGAGTTCCCAGGGCAGGACAGGGAAGGGGTCGAGGGGAGGACAGGGATGGCGACNGCATCCCGGTCAGGGGCATCCCAGTACCGAGCATTCTCCAGGTACTGGGCATCCCGATCCGGAGCATCCGAGGATGAGACGCACCGGTCCGGAGCATCCCCTGCTACAAGAGCACCCTGGTCCGGAGCGACCCCATCTCGGAGTGAGCCCTTCCCTTTGTCGAGGATGAGCCCCACACGCTGCCGCGGTGGGAGCAGGGACCTGCACCCATCCCGTGGGCGACCCAGGGGCACGGTGGGGGACAGACCCTGCCAAAGCCCAGACTTCCTTCATGCTTTGCCCCTGATGGTTCAGGCGAGGAGACCCACCCCCCCCCCGCGGGTTAGCCCATGTCGGTGCTGCGGGCATCCCCCAGCCCTGTTGAAAGGCCACAGCGGGAAGCATCCAGGCTAGTGTCCTCCTTCATGGGACACGGGTCTGTCCTGGACATGTAGTGGGTGTTGGGAAACGGGTGCAAGGCACTGGGGCAGAGGCTGCCCCTGCCCTTCTCACCTGCAGCAGGATGCTCCTCCTCACAGCATCGCTCCAGCTCAGCTTTGACTTTTCCTTCAGGTGGAATTAAATGGGTAGGGGAGCTCTTCCAGCTCCTGGGGTGCTGGGACAGCCCTGCAGGCATATAGGGGACAGGGAGTGGGGCCCCAGGCTCTGCTTTGTAGAGATAGCCCCAGTCCAGATCCCATGCTGGGAAATCACCCTTTAAGGAGCTTCCTATACATCCCAAACTCCCAAGATGCCTCTTGGGAGAGCAGCTTGACATGGACATTGCTATTAAAATATGTGCAGATTCATGGAGGATCCTGGTCACTTCAAGCCTGTTTTCTAAACCTCTGATAATTTGAATGAGTTGAGAAACAGTGATTAACGGGGCTGAGGGCCCTGGGGATGTTGGACGTCAGCCTGTCTTCAACATGCATTTAGCTCGTTGGTCCCTGGCTCTTGATTCCTTCCTGCCTCTCCAGGGTGCAGGGAGCACCCACACATTGGGAGGGGGCCTACCACAAGCCAAAGGAGGGAGCAGGGGAGCTCCTGGGACCCGCTGTGCTCAGCACAGCTGCAAAAACATCTCACATGGCTTCCCCATGGGCCAAGAGATTGATCAACAACTCTGGCCACATAGACTTTTTCCTAGCCATAAGCTGGTGAGACCTGTCCCAAGAGGCAGCTTGAGGTGGGGAAAAGGCCCCTCTCCTGAGGCTGCTGCACCACAAGTGATGGTAGAGAGGAAAGGGTTTAGTTAATGCTGCCACACACAATATTTACTCGGTATTTATCCAGCAAGCTGCCCAGAAGGCCCGACTGCTGCAGCTGGTCCCGTGCAAGAGGTGACGCCTGGCAAAGGAGAGAAAGCTTCTAGCACGAGGGGTGGCAGGTTGCAGCCTGGGCTTTGGCCACCTTCCAGCTGCTGCCCTTGAAAAAGGGGAAAAACATGTACTTTCACCTTCTGTCAATCACCTGTTTTGCAAGAAACAGAAGCAACACCAGCCCAGAGAGCCACGCAGGGAAGGGAGCAGATGAAATCCCCTATAGCCCACCTCTGAAGGAAGCCAGGCCAGTGTGCTCGGTGGAAGACCTGATGAACTTTAACGTCTTTTCCAACTTAATTCAATGATTCTACCACTGTCCCCCGCTGTGGCTTGAAGCAGGGCAGAACTGCATTTTCATGCATGTAATTACCACCAGGAAAAACAAGATTTCAAAAGTTTCAAACACAGAAGGTGACAGTGAGTTACTCCAAGAACCGGCTGCTCTGAAACACATAGTCCTGGTGCAGGTTCTGCAGGGAAGGACCTGGGAGGGCTAGGGAACGAGAAGCTGCCCATCAGCCAGCAATGTGCCCTTGTGGGCAAGAAGGCAAATGGTTTCCTGGGGGGCATTCAGAAGCGTGTCAGGAGGTGAAGTGAGGTTCTTTGCCCCCTCTACTCTGCCCTAGCAAAGCCATGGCTGAAATACTGGGTCCAGTTCTGGGCTCCCCAGGTCAAGAGAGAAAAGGAACCACTGGAGAAAGTCCAGCAGAGGCTACAAAGATGCTGAGGGGACTGGAGCATCTCTGTGCCAAGGAAAGGCTGAGAGCCCTGGGGCTGTTTGGCCTGGAGAAGAGCAGCCTGAGAGGGGATCTGATCAATGCTGAGCAAGAGCTAAAGGGCCTCCAGGGGGCAAGGGGATGGGGCCAGACTCTTGTCAGTGGTGCCCAGTGACAGGACAAGGGGCAGTGGGCACAAACTGGAACCCAGGAGGTTCCATCTGAACAGGAGGAGAACCTTCTTTGTTGTGAAGGTGCCAGAGCCTGGCCCAGGCTGCCCAGAGAGGTTGTGGAGTATCTTCCTCTGGAGAGATTCCAAATTGGCCTGGACACTGTGATTGTGGGCACCCTGTTCTGGGTGACCCTGCTGGAGCAGGGGGATCTCCAGAGGTCCCTTCCAACCCCTAAAATTCTGTGACTGTGTGTGATTCTGTTCAGGCTGTTCCCTTTCCCTCTCAGGGAAGGCTGGAGTTCTGCAGGCTGGTGACAGATCACCACCACCCTTCACACTGTTCTTGACCAAGCTGTGACCTCTACAGACTGTGGTTCACAGCCCTCAGTTGCAAGGACTGTACTTGAGAGGCATGTTCTGGGCAGGCTGGACTCTGGCTCACATGTAACTTCCAACTCAAGCTGCTCATTGCAGTTTACAAAGCTCAAACATCAAACTGGTCCCAGTTCAGATAGCTTGGGCACAAGGCTCTGTCTGTACACAGGTTACCCAAACAGCGTACGCTATCTCCCCCCAGCAAACATGCACAGCGCTGGAGGTTTTTCACAAAACTGTAACTAAAGGAACCCCGGAGCAAGTGCTACTACACCTCAACTCACCCATGACACCTCCACCTGTCCAGATGCAGCCACCTCAGTCAGAGATATGTCTACAAATGCTTATGGAAGTACATTTCCTCCAAATAGGCTCCCTTCAGTGACTGGTGTTGTTTCCACTATCCATTCCTTACTGCTGCAGGGAATTAAGACTTATTTAATGCTCTGTAGTAGCTCCCTGACTAGACACTTCAAGAGAAGGAAAAAAAAAAAAAATCTCCTTGCAGCTGAATGATCAGAGATTCAAAAGCCTCACAAAACCTGGTCCTGGATTTTAACCTTATGTTCAGATGCCACTGTCAGGTCACTCTGGCCAGTGGCTGGCCTTCAGGACTCCTATGGCACCAACACTGAACATGAGATTTTTTCCTGCGGGCAACTCTTGATCCCTTGAGACAACAGTCTGCAGCAGGAGGGAGTAAACAGGTCACCACAACAGCTAATAGAGAACATCGGGGAACACAGGAGGTAAACACAGCGAGGGGGAGAAAGCCAAGGCTGATCTGCACCAGTTCAGAACAGCATCTTTCAGGAGCTGCTGGACTCACTGGAAGCCTGAACTGGGTAATTCCTCACCCAGGGCACAGTACAAGCAACGTAGGCACCTGCTGCTCCTCCTCTGGCCTCACTGCAGAGAGAGGCCCTAGATGCCTGCCTGCGTTCCCATCATGGGCAATTGCTGGGTGACAGACAGGCCTGGGAAGAAAGTGGAAGGTATGAGTTTTTTAAAACAACAAAGTAAGCACTTTATTTCCATTAAGCATGTTGTTTTAGTATCACAATGGAATGATGAGAAAACGTTTAAAAAAAAACAACCAAAAAAAGTCTCTAATCCCCACAAACAGCAGGGAGGTTTTCAAGGCAATTTAAAAACAAAGGGAGTGACAGAAGTGCCAGAACAGTCCCAACATCACGAGACTCCTCCTCCGAGAGCTGGGCAGGGGCAGGGAGGTGGAATGACACGAAGGTACGAATGTCTGAAGTAGTCTTTGGCGCTTCTGCCTCACGTTCCATACGTACATGATGTCTCAAGACAACTCCACAGAAATCTCTTGACGCAACAAAGTGCTACGTTAGAACAACAAAACCCCAGCGAGAAGACTCCGTACAGTCGAGATGCCCAGTGGGTGGGCGTTAAGACACATCCTGCAGCCAGTGCTGGCTCCAGCCGCGGTTTTTTGGGTTGGGAGAGGGCAAAAAAAAAGAAAAAAAAGGAAGCGTGGTGTGTGAGTCCAAGAAGATGTGCCCGTGTGCAAGACGCCACGTCCTGCAGTCCTGACAAAACCGGGGAGGAGGAAGTGGTGGCAAAATGAAACACGGATCCGTTCCCTACAGTGATCAAAACACGAGTCCAGTGCAGTAACTATAGTTTCACAGTTCCAGGGGGCAAACTGTCATTGCAGAGTCTGTAGTAACGCAGGTCATTCACCAGTCTGTGCACATTCTGAGTAAACGATGGAAGATCCTGGAAGAGATCAAACAACACGTTGTACTGCAAACAGAGCGCCGCCGACAAGCGCCGCACAGAGGAACGGAGGGGACCCAACGCTCACGTGTATTTTCACGCACGAGAACGACAAAGCCCATCCTCCGGAGTCTGAGTCCAGGAAAACAGTTTCCACAGCCCATGGACAGGGAGCAGAGATGTCTCCAGAGCAGCTCTATGCGGAGCATTGACTCCAGGGCTCTGTCCACAGCACTGGTTCCTCAGTGTGAACTCGGGCACTACGCCAACAGTCACACTATGGCCACCTGCGGTGGCAACCGCTCATTTTCCTGAAGAACAACTGCCTTTCTAGAGTTCAGTGATTCTCTCAAGGTTCCTTTCCTACCCTGACCCTTGGTCTCAAATCCCCATCATCTCCCACAGGAGGAAGCACTCAACAGACAAGCAGCCTTCAGCAGATGGAGGCCACAGCCTGTCGCGCTGCCATCGTGCTCCCGAGGGACATTCCATACTCCGCATTTGCTTCACATGCGTATGAGAGGTTTGAAAACTGTGAGCCACTGCAGCTACTCTGCTGTTGTGTTCACTGCAACCCTCAAACATCTGGGCAGCAGATGGAATGAGATCCTGGATCTGAGTGTCCCACTCTAGAAAATGTCAGCCTGTCCATGGAAACTTCCTCCAGGAAGCACACTCCCCAACTCCCACAGCATTTATCAGTCCACGATACACTCACAGAATCATAAAATTGTTTTGCTTGGAAAAGACCTTTAAGATTATCAAGTCCAATTGTTACCCCAGCACTGCCAGGTCACCACTAAACCATGTCCCTCAGCACCACATCTCCAAGGCTTTGAAACACCTCCAGGGATGGGGACTCCACCACTGCCCTGGGCAGCCTGGGCCAGGCCTCGACAATCCTTGTAGGGAAGACATTGTTTCTCCGATCCAACCTAAACCTCCCTTGGCGCAACTTGAGGCCCTTTGCTCTTAGTCCTGTTGCTTGCTCCTTGGGAGAAGATACTGACCCCACATGGATCCAATCTCCTTTCAGGGAGTTGTGGAGAGCAAGAAGGTCTCCTACCCTGAGCCTCCTTTTCTCCAGGCTGAACAACCCCAGGTCCCTCAGCTTCTCCTCACCAGACTTGTGCTCTAGACCCTTCCCCAGCTTCATTGTCCTTCTCTGGAAACGCTCCAGCCCCTCAGTGTCCTTCTTGGAGTGAGGGGCCCAAAAAGGGAACCCAGGATTTGAGAGGCGGCCTCATCAGTGCCCACAACAGGGAGACAACCCCTGCCCTAGTCCTGCTGGCCACACCAGCGCTGATACAAGATGAGATGGCAGGTCTGCTATTTATGGTGAAAAATTCTAGGCTAGGCATTGCTGAGTCTGGAAATGTATAGTACAAAAGGTACTGCCTCAGAACACTGTCCTGAGAAGCTCACAGCTGCCTGCCAGCATGTTCTACAAGAAAAACTGTGGGAATCATCCTGGGAATACCAGCACTACGCTTCAGTGTTTCTCCTCCTTACCCTGTCCATTTTGAAATTCCTTCCCAGTACATTTTTCTGGTTCGAGTCCACACCATCACAACTGGCCAGAAACTCGGGAAGAAAGGCTGAGTAGAAGCCGTCAAAGTCCACTGAGGCCATATTGTAGGTGGCAATGCCGATCTCCTCCTGCAACAGGTCATGCGATTTGTGGACCAGCACCTGAAGTAGCACATTCACAAACTGGAACAACATGGTTGTCCGGAAGATCTTCTGCATGGAGGGAGAAGCACACAGTTAGGAGTCTTTCCACAGAAGGGACCACAGCAGCCAGGACATGGCTTCAGGAGTACAAATCCATCAAGGTCAGACCAGCCATAGCTGTTCTTCAGCATCAGCAGCTTCTGAGTTATGAGCAGGCTCTGTAAACTCTTGTGGGCCCAGAAATAATTCTCCTAGTCAAGATCGCAAATGGCTACAATAATCTAAATTACTATCAGCTTTAAAGTTAACAGTGAATTTGGCCACGCTTACCTCAGGAATCCTACCCAAGTAGTAAGCATTAGAATTTAAGTCAACAGCACCGAGTCCCATCCAAACTCCAGTCAGTCTTAGCCCTGTGCAGAGCTCCCAGGAGCCAGGGAATCTGCCCGAGAGTCCACACGGGCAGCTGTTAACATGATGGGCTGTCCTTTGGTTGTGACCACGAATGCAAATCCGAAAGCTCTGCTTTCACGAGCTAAGCAGAACGGCAAGACCCCAGATTCCAACTTTAATCCTTCACGACAGCAGCTAACAGGTCTGAACTAGAGGGTCTGGAGGGTCCTACATGACAGCAACCAGCTGGCAGTGACCTGACAGTAAATACCCAGCTGCTGACCCAGATGAGAATACGGGAGGCACTCGGGCGCTGTCCCACTGACGATCCCAGTTAGCACTTCCACAAACCTCTCTGCCGCTGTCTGTGTTCTTCGCTTTTCCTCACTGTCAGGGCAGGAAACAGATCAAGGCTTTGCTTTGACTGACTGGAGTTGGGATCCCTTCTGTGCCTACTGCAGCAGTGCCAGAGAGGTGGTAACACAAGGATCACAGCAACCAACCAAAGGCTGTGGCATAACAGCCTCCAAATCCTGACCTTCAGTTTCTGAGCAGTTCAGAACAAGTCTCAGAACAGCACCTGTCTATGACCATGCACAGAAGGTATACTGGTCAACCAGGACCCACCTTGTGGTACAGCTTCTGCTTGGTGTTCAGAGTCTCCAAGTAGAAGAGATTCTGCTTGAATAGATGAATGTCGGGCTGCAGGAAGGACTGGCCAAATGCCTGTGAATGAAGCAGAATTGAAGGAAGGGGACTAATCACAGAATCCCAGCATGGTGGGGGCTGGAAGGGACCTCTGGAGATCATCTCATCCATGCCCCCTGCTCCAGCAGGGTCACCAGGTTTGTAATCTCTCCAGAGAAGGAGACTCCACAGCCTCTCTGGGCAGCCTGGGCCAGGCTCTGGCACCCTCACAGCAGAGAACTTTCTCCTCCTGTTCAGATGGAACATCCTGGGTTCCATTTTGTGCCCATTGCCCCATGTCCTTTTGCTGGGCACCACAGAAAAGAGCCTGACACTAGACTGAATAATGGACCTGCTGGGCAGATCAAGATCATTTTCACCCCGACACCAGAACAAACCCGCTACTGCTCCTCAGTGCTGCAAAGCAACACAACAGGCGGTTGTTTATGTCAACCGTGCTGCTGCCAGATCAACCAGAATTAAGATATTTAGTGGAAACGTGGTCCTATCCTTGCAGAACAGTTGCTAAGCCAGTTCCGTTGGGAACAGGTAGGCCAAGCTGGCACTGAAAAGGGACACAGATGCTGAGCACAGCTCCCTTGGCAGGCACTTTGCTCATGAAGGACTTGGCTGTTTCTCAGGGACACTACCTTTGTTCTTAATTCAAGATAAAAGACCAAGGCGATGGCAGATGTATTTACCACATTATTGTACTAAGTTAGAAGGAATTTAGAGGTGGGAATTGAGAGGCTGACCTGGGCATGACAGAAACAGCAAAGAACCCAGGAACAAAATTTGCTGGACCCTGTTGAACTGGTCTGGTAGGCCTGCAGACTCTGTGATAAACCAGCTTTTACACCCCGAGTGACTCTCAGAGGATGTAGGCAGAAGAGGGAAGCTCTGTACAGAGACAGGCAGCAGAATTTTACCAGCTGCTGCTCCAAGGCATCACGAACTAAGGAGATTATTCCCCCACGCCAGCTATTTATTTTTAAAGGGACAAAAGGAGCCCATGTTCCTTCAAGACGGAGCCAGTTTAGGATCTCTGGTGGATATCAGAGCACAAACTATTAATATCCTCAAAACAGAACAGTGGCTGCGTGGAGAATGTTTACCGAACATTAAATAAGAATTTTGTAGCAAAATAACAGGAGCCAAGGAGTAAAACGAATAGCTGAGTGTTATCAATCAGCCTGAAGTAATACCGAGATTACCATGTAAATATCCTCCAAACCAAGGCACTGGGGTGAGTTTAGAAGTGTTAACGCTGCTACAGGTCAGAGAGGTGTTCGGACAGCCCTGCAGAAGGGAGCAGCTCTGGCTGGTCACCAGAAGTTACTAAGATAAGGACAGGGCAGAGAGAAACACCAACATAGTTTATGTCAGTGCAAGGGCTCCCTCTTCACTCATGTACCAGAAGGGACTCAGTCTCCAGAAGCACTCCACGATGAGGCAGGTCTGCCAAAAGTTCTTCCCTCCTGAAGTCTAAGTAGGTGACCCTCTGCTCACGCTGGGAGGAGCGTGTCCAGCTCTGAGGTTGCAGAGCATGGTGCAAGTGTCCTTCTGTTTACATGGACATGGGCTGGAGCTGAAGCGCCCCACAGCAGGTACTAAGAGCAATGCAGAAGCTATTTTGGGTACAGTTCTTACATCCAGGAACTACACAGGAACTCATCTGGCCAGGTCTGGCCTAAGGAACATATGGAATACAGTCTGTTATTCTTAAAAATACAGATTCCCCAATCTGAGAGTACTGATGCAGGCTCTGTGCACGTGCGGGCACCCTGCCTCTGCACCTTCTCTAGTCCCCAGGCTAAAGCCTAACAGGCTATCACCCTGCTGACCCTTCTTTACCAGATCTGAAGGTATAGCACAGAACAAGGCCATAGCAAACAAAAGACATCTTGGGCTCAGCAAAAAGTTTCCTGCACTGACACTTTGTCCTAGTGTCAACGACAAGACTTGTAACAAAAAAAAACAGGACAGCGTCAGTAGTGTATTTTTACGTGAAGATCACACAATTCCAGAACAATGGGGGCTGGAAGGGACCTCTGGAGATCATCTCGACCATCCCCCTGCTCCAGCAGGGTCACCAGGTTTGTAATCTCTCCAGAGGAGACTCCACAACCTCTCTTGGCAGCCTGGGCCAGGCTCTGCCACCCTCACAGCAAAGAAGCTTTGCCTCCTGTTCAGGTGGAACCTCCTGGGTTCCAGTTTGTGCCTGTTGTCCCTTGTTCTGTCGCTGGGCACCACTGACAAGAGTCTGATACTACCACGAATATCAGACCTGCCAGGCACCAGTGAAGGGAGTCTGGCCCCATCTTCTTGTTGCCCATGGGCCCTTTAGCTCTTGCTCAGCATTGATCAGATCCCCTCTCAGGCTGCTCTTCTCCAGCTCAACAGCCCCAGGGCTCTCAGCCTTTCCTTGGCACAGAGATGCTCCAGTCCCCTCAGCATCTTTGTAGCCTCTGCTGGACTCGGGAGCCCAGAATTGGACACAACACTCCAGATGTTGAATCACTAGGGCAGAGCAGAGGGGGAAGAGAACCTGCCTCAACTCTTCTGAATGCATCCCAGGAAACCACTGGCCTTCTTGGCCATGAGGCCATGCCGCTGGCTCGCGGTGAACTTGTTCACCAGCACTCCCCAGGTCCTTCTCAGAGCTGCTTTCTAGCAGGTCAGCCCCTCCCCGTACAGGTGCAGGGGGTTATTCCTCGCCATACGCAGGACTCTACACTTGCCTTTGTTGAACTTCATGAGCCCAGATCTGGACACAATACTCCAGAGGTGGCCTCACTAGGGTAGAATAGAGGGGGAAGAGAACTTGTGTAGGATGAAGCACGGAAAGGAATTAATATTGCTTCCTCACTGCTTCCTTCTCCACACAGTAATGGCAAAGAGCAAGAGGACTCTCAATACTTTGATTTTCAGCAGTTTCTGTAGGCAAGGCCTCACTCAAGACACGGTCCAGCCCCCATCCGCCACATGTTCAGCGCTGCCACCAGCAGTGTGCGCTCCATGGCAGGAAGGTTTTTGGATGGCCATGGGAACAGTCGAGTTACCTGCATAATGGCACTGAACTGTGCTTCGTTCTCCATCTGCTCTTCTGCTACTCCTCTTTGGACACTGGCCAGCACACTAGATTTGAAGAAGTACCGCCAATTATGGTGGAGGATCCGGAAAAGCAGCTCGAACAACTCTGCTTTCACATCAGGAGATGAGCGCTAGGAAGAGAGATGAACAAAGAACTCAAAGCAGGCTCCTGTGCTGGAATCCCACTCCACCCCGGATCCCACCACCGGCAGCACCCTCTCAGGTGCCCACCCAGGGCTGCACTTTGCAGCCAAGGTACCAGGGTGCCAAAGTGTTCTCTCCTGAGGAAGGCATCAAACTCAGCAGCTGTTGGATCATGCTAAGAATTCATCACCAAGTTTTGAGTCTTACCTCGTGCTTTGAGCACATCTGTAATTTTAGTCTCTCTTGACAATTCTTGACAAGATCCTCACCCACACTGCTTCCAGTTCCCACTGACTAGTCACCCAGTTTTCCCTGCACAGGGACTGACATTCACAGCTCTTGGAAAGCAAAAAGTTTTTGCTGCCACCCCCCAGGCAACACCTTCTCTTCCTGTCCCCTTCTTCTCTCACCTTGGGTGAGAGCAGCCCTACCTCAGCAATGATGGGGTAGACCTGCTCCATGCACAGGGAGATGACGCTGGGCAGAAAAGGCTTGAATACTTGGCCTGGCTCTTGGACCACCACCTGCAGTATTTTCAGAAACTTCTCCACTACCCGACAGCCAGTGCTGCCCTCATGGAGGATGCTCTCCGCCAACTGCTCCCTGTGACAAAAACAGTCATGGCACAGGAACCTTCGCCGAGATCTGCAGGCTTACCTGGCCTGCAGGAAAGTCGGGGCCGCCTCTCAGCGTGCCCAGTTAATACAGGCCAAGCGCATTAAGCCACAGAAGGGACTTCGATTTTGACTGAGAACTGATAGATGCTCTTCCCCAACAAAAGCTTGGGGGACAGTTGGGACACTATCAGATCTGCAAGTAGGAGCTAAGAGGCAATGCAGAGCCCAGTTCAACATCACACACTGCCAGAAAGTCCATGGGAGAGCTGAAAGTCTGTGGGAGAAGGTTCCAGGGAGGCCTTCCACTACTTAAAGGAGGCTATAAGAAAGATGGGGACAATCTTTTAAGCAGGGCCTGTTGTGACATGACAGAGAGTGATGGTTTTAAACTAAAAAAGGGGACATTTAGACTGGAGAGAAGGAAGAAATGTTTTATGCTGAGGGTGGTGAGACCCTGGCCCAGGTTGCCCAGAGACGTGGTCGATGCCCCATCCCTGGAACCATTCCAGGTGAGGTTGGCTGGGACTCTGAGCAACCTGCTCTAGTTGCAGATATTCCTGCTCCCTGCCAGCAGGGTTGGACTACATGGCCTTGAAAAGTCCCTTCCAGACAAATCCGTCTATGACACTGTGATTCTATGAAGTTGCACAATGGCACGTATGATTCATGTGCTTGGGCTGGGTCACATCACACCTGGAATAATTTTCCTCAGATTTTGTCCTGGGACATAGCACGAATGGGTTGGAAATGCTACACTCTTCTGGGGCAGTGACATGTTGTGTGGGAAGCTTCCTGAGATAAATCATCCCGAGGGGTAACAAAGAAGTGACCAACATGGGACCATACCTGGTGAACATGTTTAGGAAGGTCTGTATGATCTGCTCAGTGAAAGACACTCCCATCTGCACCCTCAGTCCTTGAAACAGAGTGAGGAAGAAGCTCAGCATCTCATCTGTCACATCTAAGATGGGAACAGGAAAGCAAAAAGGATTTGTTAAGTTAACATTCAAGTGCATCGATGTGATATTTGCTCCTCCTGTGCAGGGAGCTCCATTTACTCTTGGAAATTTCCCAGCAGGGTTGCCATTAGCAACTGAAACCAACAGCCGGTACTATGGGGCTTAAACATTGTTCACCCATTTCTGAAAACCGCCAGCGATGACAAGGACAGGCAGCACCAAGCAATTCAGAACAAACATAGGACTACCAGCAAGGCCCTTAGTCTGGTCTGCCTGCACCAAGCGCTTGCAGAACGCTCTGGCAGTGGTCTGGGCCCATCTCCAGTTGCTCGCTGCTCGTACAGGGTTAACAGGAAATATGAGGAAAGACAGAACAGCTACACAGCCTGGGGTGCCTGGGAGACAGAACCCAGCATTTTGGGTTTTTTTCGCCCTTTTTTTTTTTTTCTTGTGGCAGGAACTGAAAAGACCCTTCTAACTTCAGAAGTCATCTTTGGCATGTGGTTCTGCAGTGAGCCCATCAACACCGTGGCTAATTCTCCATCAGCCCCACCACACTTTACCCACTAACAACTGTAAGCTGAAGCTGCTCAGCCCCTCCCTCAGGAGAGCCTTTTATAACCAACAAACAGCCATCACGTGAGGCTGCTGACCCCTTCTGAGGGCAGCCGTTCACTGGAGCTGCACCATCAGCTTGTGGTCTTGGATTCTTCCTGCGTTTCAACTTTGTTTTGCCTCCTCCATGCCTGCTTCACTGAGAAAATCCCACCTAGCTCCAAAAGTTCTCTTGGAAAGCCTTGCTCTTCATGAGAGAGGCTGCTGTAGTTTAAACTACCCTGATGTGATACAAAATGTAAGTCACTGGCCAGAAGATTGCCAAGCAAGAGTGCTGGTTGTCTCAGGAGCCTTTACTTTATACAGGGCAGGGTAAAAAGCCCCCCGTCGTTTGACCTAATCTCATGAGATCTACTCCTGTGTCTTCAAGCTTCTGGAGAGAATGTAAATAGCAAACAACCAGAATCAGACAGGGTATTTCAAAGCTTTTTTTTTTTTGTGCTCAGGATCAGCTCCATTTTGTTTCACTGTTGAACACAGCATGGATCACCTCCATCTTCTCTAAGTGCGACAAACCTTCATGCCTGTATCCTAGACGGCAGAGATCTTCCTTCCCTGTTCCAACTCAGCCCAGTCTGCCCAGCAGCACAGACTCACACCACACTTAGGCACAGCAAGCCCACACACTTCACACAAACACCACCACGATTCTATGCCGATGAACTTTGGATGTTATCAGTAGGTCATAAAGCTACTCACAGCATTCAAGCCTGTCCTATGGTTATACCTGACTGATGAATGAAAGCTGGGAAGAGGGCTAGTGAGACCTGCACGGATTCTTGCAGCGACTGATAACAGATCTGTCGAGACTTGGTGGATTCTCCAGAGACACTTTCTACAATATCTTCTAAAACGCTGAGTGTCTGATGGATGATCACTTTGGCTGCAAAATAAGAGAGGTGATACCTCCTTCATGTGTCAAAACTACTCAGAGGCAAAAAACAAAGAGAAGTCAAGTCCATGTTCACAGTAACTAAAACAACCTACAAGGCAGCGTATACACCAAAACCAAGCTGGAGTCAAAGATGTTTGCAGGAGCACGTCCATGTTTTAAACAGTTAAACAGGTTCAGTTTGGTCACTGTCACTCACTTTCTTAAATTATACAGGTTTAAGCACACAGAAACTTCTGTAGGTCCCAGGGACCCACCAGTTCAGGGTTCTCCTCCCACATATATAAACCTTCTACAGTACTTCCCAAGCCTGGAAGAAATTATGATTTTCCTCCTCTTTATAATCATAACCTTTATTAATGATTCCTCCAGCCGCTACTTCTAATATTAGTGTTCCAGCACCAGGCTGTTCCGTATTCCTAATGCAATCACCGCTATTTGGAGTTCTATCACCAATTTGACCCCATCTTCCGTAAGGAAGGAAGACAGGACTACAGGACTTTGACAAAAGAGTTTACAGGCAACCTGGAGCGAGAGTGCCCTTTACATACCCACAGAAGAAGGGTCTCAAAAAAAGCCAACAAAAAAAACAAACAAAAAACCCCCCACAAATCACCCTTTACCATCCTCTCCAAACATTAAATACAGTTTCTCAGCCAAAATACTTATTGGCAAAAGAGCTTAACAATGCCTAGCAGCCGTCTGCACTGCAGCTGTCAAAAAGCGGCACACACCAAGACTCTTGGTACTCACTGTCCTCCAGCTGCACTTTCCTCTGTGGCAAGATGGCATTGGATTTTAATTGGCGGTATTCCCTCGTGAGGGCAGAGATGAGGCTGGCGTGGTTGGTGGAGCGAACGGCCCACTGCTGTTCACTCTCTGGAAGATTTGGCCAGGGCAGCAACAACACGTTTGACAGCGCTCTGCACACCAACACCTGGGCCTAGAAGCAACCAGACGTTAAGCAAAGAGACAACGTTTTACTGTGTTTGCAATTCATGTTTTGCTAGAATTCTAGAATGCAGCGACATTTCATGGCTGTCAAAGCCATCAGCAGCGATCGCTGGCTGAGTTCAACCACAGAAGGAGAGCCAGAGCGAAAACCATCAGCTCTGTGAGGTCCAAGAGAAGTAAAGCTCCGTGACTTAAGGGCTGGAACCAGCATCCAGCTCTGCCAGCCCTTCTCTGCAGCGCTAAGTCTCTGTTCTTCACATTGACAGAACAAAGATGATGTCACTTCCATTAGCCCTTGTCTGGTCACACTAAGCCCCTGTGCTTGTGCAGCACTTGATGGCTCCACACCAGCCAGCACACTGTACAAACATATTCCCACTTCCACTGCAGCTTTCCAGTACCTCTGTAATATAACACACTTGGAGGGAGCTTATGTGGAACACTAACCTAAGTTTCACACAACACTTCTTCCAGATGCCAGAATCTACCCACCCGTACTGTAAAGATAATGAAGAATCAGGGACTCAGTCAGCGAGAAACAAGGTGCAATTGTGTTTTCTCCTCATACTGTTGCTTGAAACAGATCATTACCAAACAGAAACACCATGATTCCTGAATATCCACAGTAGAGAGGTAATTGCTGTCTCCTGCCTTTTTTTTTTTCTTCTGAGGTTACAGTTCACTACAATAAGAACTGAGGCCCAGCTTCTCAAGTACACCTAAACCTACATTCTTCATATTTCAGACAAATCACCTTATCAGGAAGGCGCTGAGCAGAAGTGTCTGTGATCCTGTTGAACACCTTCTGTACTGCTGGGATGCTGATCAAGAACACTGGTCGCACTGTGGTGGCTAAAGAAACGAGCAAGTGGCATGCAGACAGCAGCAGCTTCTCCTGCACCTGAAAGAGAGGGTGGGTGGTCAGGCTGCCCAGTAACACCACCGCACAGAACCATACCATGCGCACTGGTTCCAGACAACACAGTGAGCTGCCATTACCAGGTTTTTGCAAGCAAGACAGTTTATAGTATTTATTGTGCTGAGGGGACTGAAGCATCTCTGTGCCAAGGAAAGGCTGAGAGCCCTGGGGCTGTGTGGCCTGGAGAAGAGCAGACTGAGAAAGGATCTGATCAATGCCGAGCAAGAGCTAAAGGGTCCACAGGCAACAAGAAGATGGGGCCAGACTCCCTTCACTGGTGTCTGGCAGGTCTGATATTCATGGTAGTATCAGACTCTTGTCAGTGGTGCCCAGCAACAGAACAAAGCACAACAGGCACAAACTGGAACCCAGGAGGTTCCACCTGAACGGGAGGCACAGCTTCTTTGCTGTGAGGGTGGCAGAGCCTGGCCCAGGCTGCCCAGAGAAATTGTGGAGTCTCCTTCTCTGGAGAATTCTTGACAATATGCCTATAAATTGCTTACTCTTGTATTAGTTTGATCCACAGTGCCATTGAGTGTTGCTCTTGGACAAATATTTCATGTAGGGTGAGACCAAAGACAGATCTCCAGCTTTCAAACTGATTCACATCAGGAGCCACAGCGTGGTCCCAAGCAGACCACTGAACACGGGAGCCCTGCCACTCGAGTCTCCTGCTCTGAGTGAAAGAATGACGAAGGTACCTTTGAGCTGATGAGGGGTGTGATAGCCTCCAGAGCGGTGGAGACAAGTGAGATGAACTGCTCCGGGTTCTGCTGGTGAACTTCGCTGTAGAACTGTGCGAGCCAGTGCGCGTAGGCCTGCAGCGCTGCCAGGGACTGAGCGTGGCTGTGGAGGAGCAGAGTGAGGGTAAGATACACACATGGGATACAAGGTCCATGAGCAGGGTGGCTGCAGGAGGGCACGAGTCCTGAGCACGGTGGGTAGTTTTGACATCATATTGGGAAAGAATATTGGTATTCACAGACAAAGCTGGCAGCTTTTTCTTTAAAATTTGTTTGCTAGTATTTTTTTTGTGCTGGACCCTGTACATTCAAGGTATATTTGAAGGTGTCTTGTAACCGGACTTACCCACTGAACAACAGTATTAAGCCAATGGCATAAATAGATAGAGTCAAATTACAATCAACTATTAGCTTGACTATAACCATACTTTATAGTTATACTTTTGGCACATCACGATATTAAGATTTTTGAGTCAAGACATTCCTTTGGAATCACAGAGACAGGTGTCCTCCAAGTGTCTGACAATGTACTTTCATTAGGCTAGCATCAGAAAATGAACCAGGGCTTTCTTCAGGGACACTGGACAATCAATGAAAACCCCTCACTAACAGCTCATGGAAAAAAACTCTCAAATTATTTTAAACTGCAAATGGAAAGAGCGTTAAAAGAACATCACCTGCACAAAACTTGGTGCTGGTAACCTAGGATTATTATTTCTAATAATTATTAGAAATAATTATGATTAATTCTCCTATTATTAGGAGAAATCCAAGAAACTATATGATGAAACCTAGGGCAGGGGAGGTTTCAAGGAGGTGCCATATATGCAATTGCAAACTAGAACAAGTGCTTGACACATTTGGAAGGACAATCTTAAATTCTGCTCACAAAATGCCAGCAGGCAGGAAAAGTTTGTCCTACACAGCCTTAGAAAAGGAAGGTCTCAAAAGGCTGTCAGGGTGATTTCCCATGACTATCAGCAGCGAGGTGTCACACAATGTCAACTTCTGGATTGAAGGCATTCACTTGTTTCAGAAATGGTTTGCATAGCTGGAAGGCATGTGTTTGGGAAGCCAAGGATCTGAAATCCTGTACTAGGAAAAACATCTTTTACCTGAGCCACAGATTTGACTTTGGTAGCAAAAAAAAAAATCCATAAACTGGAACCACATACAGACTGTGGTTCCATTTCTTAACACCACTACTGTGACAGGCATTTCAGCATTTAATTACCCTGCAAAAGAACTAAGCTTTTACAGCCATTAGTACAGGGCAGAAAACCAGCTTCTTTTTAGAGCTAATATAATGGACATTTTTACTTCTGATCACAAATACATTTTTTCTTTAAATAACCCCAGTGCATCAATTTGAGGAAAGAGTGGTCCCAAATGCTGGCAGCAGCTTTGACCTTGCAATCACTGAAGAAAGGTGCTTTTCAGAACACTGCCAAGCAAGTGGTTAAGAGACCAGACTGAGGAGACCCAATATTTTCTCCACTCCATGTGGGTATCACATTTGTACATGATCATTTGTAGCCTAAGTCTCATACTCACACATCGATAAGGTCAGGTTTCAATACAGATGGGACTGCAGTTTCGATGTTGTACAGTTTAATCTGGGATCCGTACAGCGTCACTTTTACCAACCTGGAAGGGAATACATATATGGTAGTGGATATTTGTACACACACACATACAAATCTGCTCAAACATCTTATCTGAATAGGGCTCTTTGCATGTCTGTGTCAATGTTTAGCTAACATATAGACAAGATTTAGCCCAATTAGTCGAAAATAATTTAGAGCCTCTTTCATTCTGTGATAAGAAAAAAGCAGCACGATATTCCTGCATGGAAATGGAAAAATATAACCAAGGCAGCTGCATAAAACCCTGAAATTCTCTAATTCGTAACTATGTGCTAATTAAGTTTCTTGGAATGAAAGGAATGACGTCCACCTTTCAGTTTCCATAGGTCTTTTCATTTAAGAAAAGAAATTTTGGTGATTTAGCTTTGCAAGATACAACTCTGAAGTAATCAAACTCTGCATCTCATTTTATTGCATCACAAATGCAGATGCTGGGAAAAAAGTAAACAAGGACCTTGATTTTTTCAAGCGACTGACTTTCCTTAATCCCTCCTCTTAGTTATTTCTTTGGTTAGGGATTTAGAAAGCCATCTGGGAAACTCAGCACTGATGAACGTAGCAACATTCTGACCACTGAGTTCTTCCTATCCCAATTTAATCACAACAAGGATAGGCATAAAGAAAACTTGCTTTTCACACAGTCGCTGCCGTGCTGACAATTGCTCCTCACACCGACGAAAGGACAGCCAACTCCCCCTCCCGTACCTACCTCTCCACCACTGTAAGAGCATCATTGAACCTGGCAGCAAACACATCCCCAATGAAGTATTCTGCTAAGCGACCCACAGCCTGAAGCAAGGAGCTCAGGTCCCTCAAGGAGCAGTGCAAACGGCGGCAATCGTTCTCGGCAGTGATGTTCAGCCTGTGACCTGAAATGACATCACGGTTCATTAGCAACGAAGTTGAAAGACCAAAGTGTAATTATTTACTTGTGCTAAGAGCCACTAAGAGCCTGGCACCCTGAACACTCAGATGCTAAAACACTCCTGCAAGAAAATCCACATAACCTTGTGACTAATAAATACAGCTCTTTGGGATGGGAAACCTAATTACAAAGCTACAGGAAATGCAAAGTTTATTTTAATTACATTACAAGCATTCTTCTTAAATTAGTTCGGCAGTGGGTCACAGTTCAAACCGGAGCACCGTCCAAGTGACTGAAACACTCAGACTGGGTAAAAAACGTTCAACTCTGATTGCCACACTTCATTTTCCTCTTTAAAGGCTGAAGTGGACGTTACCAACTATTTCAGCCTTTTACAAATTTCTTTTCTTTTGTTTGGTACTAATACCTCTATAAAATGGAGCCTTTTTAGTTACCAGATGACATCAAAAGGCAACCTCCGCTCTGTGGGAAAGGTCACTACCAGGACTCCCTCTGCTGGCTACAGCACAACGAGCTTCAGCAGCAGAAAAGCGCATTTGGAACAAGAGTGTATCTGCTTCTGATGTGAAATGTGTTTGTTTATTTTCATATTTCTCAGATACAAGAACCAAACTGATAAGCAGATTTATCACTCTTACTACCACTGTGCTCATCTACCACTTGGTGGCATATACCTGGTCTCTGAGCATCCCAGACCTTCTACTAAAAACCCAAACATGTTCTGCAACGCCATGTTTCAAAGAAAATCTGTTTTCTTTCTGCTGCTGCACGTATTTAATTTGAGAAGTTTTCAGCAGCAAGCTGGTTTTGTACCATTAGCACCACGATACTGTCGCCCAGTTCTGAACCGCCAGCTGCCAGCTACTTCTGATTCATTAGCTCAACAACCAGCTTGCACAACAGCTTCTAATACAGACTGCTGCTATGGCATTAAAAACCTATGCATTGCTTATCCGAAGTCCAAAATGGTCCTAAAATTGAAATGTCTATACAACAATGGCCATTCTGCCACATACAGCAGTACTGAAGACTCAACAGGTTCCCTTGCTGGTCATACTAGAAAACTTAAATACAGCCTTAGCCACAATCTTCCCTCAGACAGATCTCACTACTGCTATTTTCCTCAGGAAGAAGCAAAGCTATGCTTGTGCTTTTTATTCACTTGAGAGCACTGGTATCTTTGTAAACTACTTGATACGTGAAGGCTCCTGAAATACCAGCTAGGTAAGTCTTCAGAAACTACTACTACATCCTAAATACTTCATCTTCTCCTTGACTCACAATGGTTTTAGTTCAAGCTTGAATAAAAAGGCTTCTGTGGTGGAAAACTTCACAGCAGATTTGAGTGCAAAGCAAAGAGAAGCGTAACCTTTCTAGAAATTGGTTTTACTGGGAGGGGAAAAGTAACAACTATCCACCCTTATTCCTGAGGTATTTGATGCTGCATACCTGTTCCAGACATCTAGCATCTTCATTTCAAGTATCAGAACAAAAGAAGAACCATACCAATAAAAAAAATAAATCACACTATGAAATTTTTGTCTGCTATTGGAGTTTTAATTCCTGAGCCATTAGACACTACAGATGTGTTCAGATCACCAATGGAATACAGAAGCAGCACCACCCAAGCAGGTCTCGAGTGGTTTTGCAATCAGCCTTTCAAAGAGCGAGGACCGCAGCGTGGGATGGTGGTTATTACCTGTCCCTGACGTGACCACAAACTGTTGGAGTCCCAGATACACTTCCAAGTTATCCTGCAGAACTGGAAACTAGAAGAGACAAGAAATGAGTGTGATTCTGGAGCCTGGCAGACAGTTAACATCTAGCTACTAATTACTTGGGTTAGAGCACAGTTTTACTACTCCACTCCCTAATGCCTTCAAAAAGACATTTGGAGACAAGGCCAGTTGGTAGGTTCTGGGCTAATCCTGCAAAATCCACAGCTTCTCGTAAAAACTGCAAAGTTCCCCATCCTGTAGATGCCTCTCTGTGGTAGCTCTCCTTTTCCCACAAACACCAGCAATCAATCTAATAATCCTGTGGTCTCACAAGTGTAAGATGACAAAGCATGTCACCAAGCATGTACCAACACACAGGCAGATGTTTAACACAGACTGAACAGAGCAGAAGAAAGGCAGCCTGTGCTGCATCTACCTCAACAAATGTATCAGCTTCTCAAAATGCAGCACCCAAACTACTATTCACCCAAAGATGAATTTGGTGCCTCTGTAAGAATGCAGAAGGGAAACACTGCAGCACTCTGCCAGCAAGCCACAGGCTGCACCAAGACCAAACAGCTGAAGCCCCACAGAGGAAGCAGCCAAGGTAGCAAACACCACCATAGTCATACATTCTGGTTGAGGACCAGCGTTAGCTTAACTGTCACACAGGACCGAGAGCAAACGTGCCGGATCCTGGTGATGCTTCAGCTGAGCAACAGGTTACACTGCCACAGGGTGGTGTGGTGTGCATGCAGACTATGGAGCAGCTTTTAGCCAGCCAAGGTACTTCAGGGATCTGCATTAAGAGATTATTTGTGCTGTACCTGAACACATTGTATACATACATCACAAAACTGCACACTGACCTTTTCCTTGCAGACAACCCATCAGAAAGAATATTTTCCAGCTTCTCCAGTCTGGCACAATTCTACTTAATTTCTCCTGGCAACAGCCACCACATTTGAGGTGGCTGGTTTTATGAAAGTTCACTCATCCATCAGCAGAAGGAACCACAACCTTTCACTGTCCAGCATGGGTCAGAGTAATGGCAGCTGCTGTACGTTGTTTTTACTGTTTGCTGCTGATAGACTGGCCACTGCCTTCAACAGCCCTGCACACTACTGTGGAAAGCATGTGGAACTGCTTGAGCACCTCCCAGATTACCCAGTATGTAAGAGTGAACTAACGCAGGGCGCAAGAAAAAGCTCGTTGTCAAGTTTCTAACATGTTGTGCTTAACTAACAGTCGAGTGGCTTTGTGTAACTGCAGGAGGAGAACAGTTTAAAAAAAACAAAACAACAAACCTAAACAACCCAGATAATCTTCCTCATGTTCATGTGTGACTTCAAGGAAGCCACAAGCCATATGACCACACACTCTCTGAAACAGCTGCCCCGTTTGTCTGCCTCTCACTGACTCACACCACACCACCACACTGCAGAGCGACTTCTACTTTCCAATCAAGGCTATTCTCTCCACTTCTTCAGTTTACAGTAAGAGGATTTGAGTGTTTAGTCCAGACAGAATATTTCTTAAAAAACAAAAAAGCACATTTCAGGGAAGGCATCTTCTGCCTCTGCAGCAGCTCCACTTTCTCTGCTTCTTGAGAACACAGTTCAGAGGTTTAAGTATGTGGCACTTCCAGAATAATTATTAACAGACTTGCTTTGAGATCCCACTGCTATTACTTGCCCTTCTTTTCACCCAGCAGAAAGGCACTGATGACTCAATTTTGGGCTCCACTTGCCTACAGCTTCGAGATTTCCTCCTTGGAAATCATTACAGTGCTACAAACCCAGGCACCTTCTCAGCACCGATTCTTGCAGCAGCAGTGGCACTAGCTGGAAACAAGAACTTGTCTGTGTTTATCAGATATAATTCCCAACTGTCCAAGGCACTCTCTTTAGCATCTGTATCTAGCCTTTCATTTAAACAAAGACTTCACCCTCCTTAAAACCCTAATAATGACACTCCCATCTGCCCAATTCACAGCACTGCCTCCTAATATAAAGGCCAAGATGAAAAGCAGTGAAGGATTGCTTGCCACATATTTACACTTTGAAAGACAGACATTTCTGAAGAGCTTAGTGTCCAGCAAGTAGGATTCAGATGCTCACTCTCTTCAACACAAAGAAACTTGAATAAACAAACAAAAAAAAAACAAAAAACAAACCAATAAAAACCAAGCTCTGGCACCCTCAGAGCAAAAAGTTTCTCCTCCTGTTCAGATGGAACTTCCTGGGTTCTAGTTTGTGCCCACTGCCCCTTGTTCTGTGACCGGGCGCCACTGACAAGAGTCTGGCCCCATCCTCCTGACCCTTTAGATACTAACAAACATTGAGAAGACCCTCAAGAAGCTTGCAACAAACGTCAGCAGCTGGTGCTCATTTCACATTGCTCTTTTTGTCTGGAGAACTACTTACTAGCGTGGAGAAGGCATGAGTTGGCAAGAGCTCCATGACTTTTGCAACCACTTCCAAGCTCTGGCGCAAGTACCGCTGCCACTCGGTCTGCTGCTACAGGAAGAAACACAGAGGTGAGCACAGCACTTCTAGAAGGACACAGCTTTTTGTAGACTAGTAGGTCTTCACTGATGCCTGGGACTAAGCAGCTCCTTTTCAGAGCTTGGCTTTTGCAGACGCCCAGATACTGAGGAGATACTGCTCTTATGATTCTCACAGGCTGCTAGACATCTGATAGACAGTAATTTTGCCAACCTATGCTTTGGGCGTGCGTGAATGTTTCCCTGGAATGAGTGCACAACCATGCACTCCTGAAGCACAGTTACTGCTCAGATGACAAGCACCCATTACACAGGACAATCTCCCCTTCCAGTGCTCTGGTCTCATCCATTTTGGCCACCGACTCCACTTTTACAGTTATCGGTATTGAGATGATGCTTTTACCAATACCGACTTAGGAGAAATAAGCTCCAGCGAAAGGACCAACAATACAAACAACTTAAAGCTTTCGTCTCGAGAGATAGGTCAGCATTTAAATTCCAAAGCAACCAGACATGGACATCTAATGCCTCCGATAATCAGAACATAAGTATCCATAATTTTTCCCCTCTGTTAAGAACCAAGTTAAAAACAAGGGTCATATCTTTTCAGTGTGTCTTTAAGTACATTTTTGTCAAAAGTACTTCGTGCTGCTTTAAACCTCAACCTCCTGAAGTGAAGAAGCAGCTGTCTGGCTTGTACTCCACAGTACAAGCTTGGGGAAAGACATTCCAGGTGCTACCAGTGCAAGAGTTAATATCTGGACCTGCAGCTGTCCTTGTTCAACTCTGCTCCTTACATCATCATCCAGGGTCTCGTCATCCAGCTCCTCCAGTTGTGCCTGGTTATACCTGAACTGGATTCGATTCAACACCTCTGTCAGCAACAGAACCAAGGCGTCTTCGTACCTATGACCATGGAGAAGACAGAGTGAGGGTTTGATCAAACAGTTCTGCAGAGATTGCTGTGCTCACAGGCCTCCCAGCAAAGGAAAGATGTAGAACAGATGACGGTTTGAAGTGGGCCACTGCAAAGAGCCTGCAGCACAGATCTGAGTGTGTCGAGGGAAAACCAAGGAGATCCTGGGATTAAGAGCATCATGTCATTTCAGGTCACAAGCTACCTGCAAGGGAAGAGCCTTGGCAGTATTGGATACCCCTCTACCTCTGAAAGGGAAAGGGAGAACCATTAGTAACAGAAGCAGCCCAAAACAGGAAAGATAGGAGTGGCTCACCAGGCATAACAGCAGATGTACACAAACTGGAGGCACCAAGAGCCTCTTGCTGCTTACATTGCTCCTCAGCAGCCTGTCTGGTGCTCTGCCTTTTGGGCAGTGAATGAGGAACAGATGAAACAGGGCAGAGTTATTGCTGCCTGACTCAAAAGGGGTCTCCCCAGAGGCTATTTGTTCTGCTATTCTCTTTCCCTATGCTGGAGGCCACAGAATTCAGGCCCTTGGCCTCTGAAATAAAGCCAGCACTTTTTCTACTTGCACTGTAACACTAAAGCCATGTCAAAAAGGCATCTTTTCACCTCTGGGAGCTATGAAGCTGGTACAGAGCACAGAAGACCCTCCTTCTCATCGATCACCTCAGAACACCACCAAGTTGCAAAATGAGCACAGAGTCACCTGAGCACAGAATCATTCCTTGGGGTTTGCTTTGATTGATTGTTTTAGAAACCTTCTTTCTCAAAATAGCTGGGGTCTGATGCAGAAAGTAATGCTCTTTCCTGGTGGGATCAGGTTGGAAAATCAGGCATTAGCCTGCAGTGACAGATTCAGAGCACGATGCGATCCAAATGTCAGCTCAGTCAGCTGTGGCACTAGCTAAGCAGCTGAAAACCCCTGTGCAAGGCAGCTGAATTACCAGCTTTGCCATCATCAGATGACATAACTCTGGATGTGGCAATTTATCCAGTAGTAAAAGTTGTCATGTGTACACAATGCAAAGTTTATAAACCGCAGAACAGGAAACGTCGGCTGCGCTCCTGTGGAGTAACCACCCCTAGGCTGTCAGACTGCAGCCCCGACACATCTGAGCGTGCACAAGAAGCGGGCGGAGCTGTCGCTCAGGACAGGCAGTTCTGACAAACCAGTACAAGCTTCAAACACTTAATTTATTTTATAGTCTGGCATACCTTTTAGAGACAGCTATTGTTTGTTTCCATTTTCCCCCTAACAAATTCTTTGACACAAACACAATGTGTTACACGCACCGTTAGCCAGATGAAGAGGAGCAGAACAGGAAGGCAAAGAGAGGCAAATTAGACCAAATTATAACAAAGTTCAAATGCAAATACCTACTACTTGAGGAATTAAAAACCCCACTGTTCCCATGCTGAAAGGAAAGGAGCTGTCTGGTGTAAGCTAGTTCCACATTTCTTCTTTGTGGTTAGGATGCCAGGTGGCCTTTCAAAACCCAACTACTTCTATTTACTGTGCTCCAAGAAAAGAAACTTCCTTCTGTACTTAGTGGAACGTAATATGGCACAAGCTGTGGTACTCAAGTCTCCAAAACTTAAAGGAGATACCAGTACAGTCACCAGATTTCTAAAATGGCAGCAAAGAGACTTTTACCAAAAGAGAGCCCCTCATTTCAGGACACAGAACCTACAAAGAGAGATCTACCAACCAGTGTTGCAACTGATACGGACAACTACCATCACTGGTAAGCAAGTGGAACTTACAACTTCCACAGTCTCATCAATATTTCTCAGAAACACATTCTCCATTAAACAAGATTTTTAAAATTCTAATTAAAAAAAAATTCCTGATTCATTAATTAGTTGTATGAACTGTACAAACACTTACTAGGCAACCTACTCTGTGGTCTCCTCCTCCAATCTGTGCTAAAATGTGCTCTAAAATTTGCTAAATTGTGTTACGGTTCTGTTTTAGACAGAAAAGCTTCCCCCTTTGGCTGCTACATTCACACACAACCTAGGTAAAATGACAGTTTTTCTACCCCAACTTGCTCAGTTTGCCTTATTTTGAATTACTGTAAAATGCTGAAGTTTACCCTTGTTATTCTTTATGATATTAGAAAATGAAAGGCCTCAACCAGTAGTAAACTTGGAGTAAGCAACAGCTGATTTCCCACAGTTCTTCCATGGTGATCATGAAATCTCTCTGCAGCCATCACACCCCAACAGCTTCCCAACTGCTTACCTGTTGAGCACTGCTTCTTTGTCTGCCAGACGACTTTTAATTTTGCTAGTCAGATAGTCCAAGAAGAGCGTCCAGATGTCTAAGCAAGAAAAGTAACCTTCATGGGTAGGCTGAAATACACCAAAATTCACAGTGAATGTCATGAGCTATGGCAAGATTGATTTCACACACTGGGTCCTGTCTTGTTCAACATATTCATCAATGATCTGGATGAAGACACAGAGCGGACCCTCAGCAACTATACTGGTGATACCAAACTGGGAGGAGTGCCTGACGCATCAGAGCTGTGCTGCCATTCAGTGAGACCTGGACAAGCTGGAGAGCTGGGCAGAGGGAATATCATGAAGTTCAACAAGGGCAAGTGTAGAGCCCTGCGCGTGATGAGGAACAACCTCCTGCACCAGTACAGGGGAGGCAGTGACCTGCTGGGAAACAGCTCCATGGAGAAGGATCTGGGAACGCTGGTGAACAAGTTCACCACGAGCCAGCAATGTGCTCTCATGGCCAAAGCGGTAAACGGTCTCCTAGGGTTTATTCAGTAGCGTGGCCAGCAGGTCAAGGCAGGTTCTCTTCTCCCTCTGTTCTGCTCTAATCAGGCCACACCTGGAGTATTGTGTCCAGTTCCGGGCTCCTCAGCTCAGGAGAGACAAGGAACTACTGGAGAGACTCCAGTGGAGGCTACAAAGATGCTGAGGAGACTGTAGCATCTCTATGCCAAGGAAAGGCTGAGAGCCCTGGGGCTGTTGAGATGGAGAAGAGCAGCCTGAGAAGGGATCTGATCAAGAGCTAAAGGGCCCCCAGGGGGCAAGAGGATGGGGCCAGACTCTTGTCAGTGGTTCCCAGCAAAGGACAAGAGCCAGTATTATTCTCATGTCAGGGTAAACAGGGCTGATTGGCACTGCGACAGCTTCTACAGGAAGGTAACATAGCAAAAGCTACAAGGTTTGGTTTTTTGTTTGTTTGGTTTTGGTTGTTTTTTTTAATACTAGAAGTTACAACAAAAGCCTCAGATGTGGTAAAAAGCAAGGGATTCAGGAGAATCCCCAAAACAGAGAACAAGCTAGAGATATTTTTTTTCCCAGACAACATCGTCCAAGGACTAGTACAAAAATAAAAGCAGAAGCAAAGTCAAACACCAGACAAGTTCCTCTTGCAACTTACATGGCCCCTGACTACAGCTAAATCCAAGAGCATACTAAGCCACTTCCAAGTCCCCAGCACTACTGCAGAAGTACCAGTAAAACTGTTTGGGTTTTTTTCTGGGCTAACTTTAGGTATCAACTTTACCAAGGAAAGCAAGCTCACCCTGGTGTACAAGAGAGAAGAGAGAACAGACCGAGGGAACACGATGTTGCAGGGCTGTACCTGATGAAATGTGTATTTGAACAACAGTGCCAGAAACTCAACCACAGGGAACTGGGAGTAGGATTCAATTCTTCGTAGGTGGACACTCACAAAGAGACGAAGAAAATCCGTAAACTTCTCAATGTAGCTACAAGGGAAAGGAGAAAACACAACTGAGAAAACATGAAGGATGACTCAAGGGAAAGCAATTTCATTGAAACAGTGACAAAATTCACTCAAAATGCTTTCATTAAAAACCAGTTACAATTAACAGCCAGTAGAACAATTAAAATATATAAAGCCCTGCAACAATTACCTACAGGACGGGCAACCCTTCATTCCATTAATACCTGAAACAGCAGAAAAGACAGTCTAGTCAAAAGCAACTTTAATATTCAGATAAATATAACTGAGTTCAACCAGGACTGCAAATAAGCACAACACCCTCCACCCTCAAGAAAACATTTAATACCAAGGGTCATCTCACTGATGTGGATAGGATTAGTGAAATAAACTGTACCACTGAGGAGTTCAGCTGGAAGCAAGAAGTTAATGCAGGAGCGAGCAATACGTGTGTTAAATGTACATGAGGTAGTGGGAGAGCCAGGGAAGGGAGAGCTGGAAAGGATCATTTCTTCTGCAGAAGATCAATTATCCAAAAGCTGCTGAACTGAGCCCAGACTTGTGTGAAGGAATTAGACTATAAAGACTGATCTCCCTCCAAAGCATGAGACTACTCAATGCTTGGGGCTCTATAAAGCAAAGGTCCAAAAAGAGGCCTGCTACCAAAATCGCAGGGGGTCCAGCAAGAGCACGACTTCAGTGCAAGTGTCGAGGGTTCCCGAGCACGTTGTTGAGGAAAAATTACAGAGGCCACAGTGGGGTAAGTTTTTATTGGGGAATAAGAATACGTCCTGCACAGCATGGGCTTCATCAAGGTGAGAAATTATCTTCATCTCAACCTCTACAGAAAGAGTTAAATACTCCATCAGTGCCAAAGACAGAACCAGAGCTCCAGCAATCCAGTGGCAAGGAGGAGCGCATCCTCCCCATACGGTTGGAGCTCGGAAGTACAAGAGGACATCAAGTTTTTCTTTTAGAGAGTTAGGCCTGGGGAAGTTTCAGACATGCATGAACAGTCTGGTTTTACAGTCCTGCCTTGCTCTTCCCTTCAACAAGCTGTTTGATTTTTGGGGGAGGACCGCACTCTTTCTAATAAAAACTCTCTCAAGACCAAAAGCATTGCCAGCTAACAAAGGGCTGCAGCTCTCTAGGTTATTATAAGGCTGCAAAACCACACAATGCTTTGAATAGGCAAAAATATTAAGTTTCCTTTTTATTTGGCACTGCCTACTTGAGAAGAGATTACTAAACATACCTGATCACACATCAAACACTTTAAAAGTAAAGCTAGTGAAAAAAGAGTCCAGTTCCAAACACCTCCTTCATTCTTTTCATTTTTATTATCTAAAGAGACTCTGATCTGAGATCAGTGAAATTCTTACTTGATCCCCACCTCTGCCAGCCCCAAAATCCCCTGGCAACCACCAAGCCATTGCCTGAATCCTTACGAGCCATCGCCCATATTTTGGGATCTTACACTAAAGCCAAACACAAAGAAAGCAAAAGACAAGTTGTTACTCTTTTTCTGGACTCGTTTGGCAGTACCCGCTGTTTAGGACCAAACTGATTTTGTGACACAACAAAAACAGCACTACAAGAGGAAGGGAAGGAATGGACCCAGGGCAGGCAGGTTCTGAGGACAGCCATCTACTCAAGTTCGCTTCTTCAGTGCCAAATTTCTTCAGGATTTTGTTAGTCTAAGCCAAGATAACCTTTCCATGTGGTAAGTTTTTCAGGTATAAAAGTATAGGCGTGACCTTAAGTGACAAAAGGAAAATCCGCACATCCTTTCCTACGGAGAGGGCACAGCTGAGAGAAAGCTCCATTCCTCCAGACGCCAGCTAGAATTGTCCGGTCTCTAGAACATCTTAGTTACTTCCCTATTTCAGACCTTGGCAATGAATAAGGAGAGATCTCACAATTACAGACAGCACCAGCCTCTGTGGATAACACATCTGAGAAGCAGAACACGGTGATATGGCAACATCACCTCTGTGAAGGCCAACAGAGCTACAGCCCGCCCACAGCCTTGCCACTGAAGGCTGCTTGCTGATGTTTGCCATAAAAGAAAGAACAAAGTTAAATGAGGGATTGGGGGTTTCCAGGAGAGCTTTTCTGAAATCCAGAGGGTAACTCCCGGTTGTCTGTGCACGTAAGGTGGCAAATTTCTACCTGTCTTATTTCTAGGAAGATGCTAGATGTCAGAGTAAGTTAGCACAGAAGTGAGCAAGTAGAATTCACTGTTAAACAGAAGTCACGATTAATCTACATTTATCATCCTGAAGTTACAGGTGTATCTAAAGATATAGAAAAAGGGAATTTTACAGAAGAAACATGCAAGTCATCCCTACAAACAGACCCACCGTTTTTTCCCAAATTCTCTTGACTTGATATAACAAAAACCACCCAAACTACAAAACTCAATCTCAAAAGCCTGGCGGCTCTGTCTGGGAATAGAAACTCTACAGTAACATCAGAAATTTATTTCCACCAATCCGCAGCAAGATACTGAGCTTGTTCACACAGTTGTAACCTGTTTGCCAGCATCAGCATCAGTCTGTCAGCCCTCCCACAGCAGCATCGAGTCAGCATCTCTGCCACCCCTGTGCCAATACACGGCTTCAGCCGCTTAACACACCGGCACGATGAGTCTCACTTTCTCTCCTACAAGTAAAAGCATCCAGTATAAGAGAGCTGACCTGGTTTAGGCAGCAAGGGTGGTAGTAACTTTCTGGAAAATGCTAATATGCAGCCTCTGAGCTGCTGCGGAGCCGTTCACCGCTGCTGTGAACAGAGCTGCCCAAGCTGTCTTCGGGTGTTGTTTAAAAAATTTAGAATAATAATAAAAAAAAGCAACCAAAATCACCACATCTTACGAAGGGTAGGAAACTGCTGCTATTTCCGTTCAAGTCATGACTTGCAGAATATCTACCCACTCTTTGTATGTTTAAGCAGAGAAGGCAGATACCGACCAGGAAAGGGAAGACTGCAATTTCTTTACCTCACTGAGCCTCTTCTGGTTTCTCTTACAACTGAATGAAGGGCAGCTTCAGCTCTTGTGCCACCTCAGACCTGCAGTCAGACAGTAACGAATGGGGGAAAGGGGAGGAAGAGGACAGGAAAGAACACAAACCTGTGCCACCACGGTCCCTTAGCAAAGTCAGCCCCTTACCAGACCCTTACCTGTGGGCACCTACCTCTCTGCCTGTCTCCCCCAGCACAGTACTCTGAAAAAAAGGCGATTAGACACACCATGCATGACCGCAAAATAGTAAAGACAGTCCTTTAGAAAACAAGAGGCCCTAGCACAGCTATTTAGCTGTTTGGTTGTGCTCTTACCTTTCATCCAGTTCCTCTAGCCGGCTCTTCACCGTATGGGCGTTATTCTCCTTGGTAATCTTCTGCAGGAGGTAGAAAGTCTGCTGGAACATCCGTAGTAAATACTCTTCAAACTCCATAGGCACGCAGTTCTTGGACATCAGTTCATTGATGCAAGACATGGCCAAGACGCCAAGTCGGCCACGTTCCTGTCCTAACACCGAGTTCTGGCTGCTGCCGTTGACAGAAGACATCTTCCGAATGCGGGTGTCGCAGCCAAAGCGAGCAAAGTGGAAAATGGTGGTAAGGAGTGATGGGGTGATACTAGTAGACAAGGGGATCCAGCTGAAGAGGTGTGCCAGGCACTCCAGTGCCAGGGAACATATATATTCACTGTCTGTATCAAGGATGGGGATTGGCTGGTTCAATAATTTGGCTGCACTGGGACTCTGCAACAGGCTACTTAACAGGTCACCTAGGAAACAAAGCAGACATCTGTGTTAGAAACCAGGGTAGGTACCTTCAAATTGTACAGCAAAAGCCATCAGTGCCTCTGGCATTCATCAAGTCAAAGATTTGTCTGAGATGAACTAGCAGTTTCTGTATTCAGGAATTTTCTGAAGTTTTGCTCCAATCTCAGTTGATCAAACAAGTGCTAAGTTACGCAGCAGCCTCCCGTGGCTTTTCCCGCCTTACTGGGAAGCACACTCATGCAGTGTTTTGGAAAACAGCAGTGCCATGGAGTGCATTTTAGGAATTGATTATAGAATTCACTCCCATCACAAGGTTGAGCATCTTTGATGTAAGTTTGCACAGGTTCTCTGTCACGTTCACGTTACACTGAGCTTTGACAGAGCTGCTTCTGTTTGTATGAGACAGCCTGGGGATGATGTAAGAGCAGATGTTCCGAGTTGGACCAAAAAGCCTACTTGGTATGGCACCTTCTCTCAGCAACCGAGTCCCCACGGCGGGCACAGATCACATTTCCCAGCCTCCAAGCACTCGCATTACAAAGGCTTCTCGAGCCAGGTGGGGTCTGAGGAATTCTGTGTGGCCTTCGGATTTATCTTTCATGATTTTAACCAGTCTCCAACTAAAGCCACAGAATCTTAGTATTTGCACCATCCTGTGATAGCGTTCCATAGTGTTCCACATCGTGTAAAGACAGATTTTTGTTTGGGGCATGTCAGCTGCTGGTTTTATTTCCCACCTCCTGTACTCAAACAGGGAAGAGAAATAATCTCTTTCCATTTACCCTCTTCATGTCACTCAACAGGTGTCTATTGCAGCTTCTCCCTCTCCATTTCTTTGAGATAATGAAATGTACTGCTTTTCTTGTTACTGACATGACAGCCGTTCAATACCTTCAGTCATCTTCACTGCCTTTCTACAAAACTTTATTTTTTACTCTACATCTATCAATACTGGAAGACCAGAAATGCAGCCACTCTCCAAGGTGTTGATGAACCAAGACTCCACACATGACAGATACGTCTTTTGACCGCTACCAATCTCACATTTTTGTAGATCATGATTTGGCATGAGGTGAGTGTTGCTCTACCGGTCCCAATGCAGGTTATCTGCATTGTGTTTCACCTCCCATTTACCCAGAGATGTGCAAGATCTCCCTGCAGGTCTTCAGTCATACCTTCTTTCATACCATTCTGACCACCTTGATGCCATTGGCAAGTCTCCTTGTCTCTTTACCGAGTCTTTTTCCCAGGTCTCTAAACAGTATGTCCATGAGCACAGTCCCAAGCAGTACTCCAGTACTCCTAAGATTTTGGTGAGAAGCCCTGTTGAAAGCTTTATGGAAATTCAAGCAGATGGGCTGCTTTTCTCCACAGCAGCTGCCAACTGACTCACAGGCTTCCACAGACAACACGCTGAAAACCTACTGACCTTCCCCAGGTTAGTCAATACCCTTCTCATAGAATCGTTTTAGTTGGAAGAGACCTTTATGTTCATCAAGTCCAACCATTAACCCAGCACTGCCAGGTCACCACTAAACCATGTTCCTCAGCACCACATCTCCACAGCTTTGAAACCCCTCCAGGGATGGGGACTCCCTGGGCAGCCTAGGCCGGGTCTTGACAACCCTTGTGGGGAAGAGATTGTTCCTCCTGTTGAACCTAAACCTCCTCTGGTTCAACTTGAGGCCATTTCTTTGTGTCCTATCACTTGTTGCTCAGGAGAAGAGACCAATCCCACCCAGCTCCAACCTCCTTTCAGGGAGTTGTAGAGAGCGAGAACGTCTCCCCTGAGCCTTCTTTTCTCCAGGCCGAACAACTCCAGGTCCCTCAGCTGCTCCTCACCAGACTTGTGCTCTAGACCTTTCACCAGTTTCATTGCCCTTCTTTGTACACATTCCAGCACTCTTCCTTGAGTACAAATCTCTTCGTATTTCTCAAACCACAGGCACTTGCTACGTTACAGAATTCAAAGTTCTCTTCAGAAAATGAGTGATTTTTTTTGGAAAGTGAAATGACCCAACACACCAGCAGTACGAAAATAACAGGTATGATTTACTGAGCTATTTCTAGAGTCCTCAGAAGTTTGCACGATGAACAAATTTCTCTTAAGACCTCATTTTTCATCAAGATCGATGTCTTACACCACTACATTCATAACCTCCTGCCATACCTTATCGTTGTTTACTTCTCTTCCACTCCAGAAATAAGGCATCGTGCCACTTCAGCCAAATTAGTACACCCTGCATTTAGTCCAAATATTAAAGCAGTCCCCATGGTAACATTCACAACTGTCCCTACACTGTAGTGCAAGAGCTTTCTGCATCGTGCTTTTACAGAAGATGTGCTCCTTTCAAATGTCCAGTCCAGCAAATCCCCTGCCCCCGAAAAAAAAAATTCGAAAAAAAAAATCAAGGAAAATCAAAGATTCTAAGTTTTTAATCCATCAATATTGGAAAAAATATGTATTAGGTTCCTGTAACTCTCAGGAGTTGGTCTGAGTGCTTTGCGACCAGTTAAATTACTGAGGCTCAGAGTTTAAGAGATTTAAAGTTAGTATTTGGTGTTTTTTGCAAATGAGTGATAAATGCACAGGTTCAACAACTGCATTAACTCACAAGGAAAGAACTCTCAGGGAGAGGCTAGGATGAGGCTAGTTCCTCAGAAATAAGTGGGAGAAAAGATTTCTGTTACTCATTTGTTGACCATATGTGAGTGAATATGCCTGAGGAAGGGACTAATCAGCTAAAGAGTCATAAATCACACAAAGACAACATTTGGAGGCTGAGAAATTATTGCTGAGTGAATTCTACACACTGGTGCAGAAACTCAAATGTTTCCCAACATTAGCAGAGTTTCTTCACTTATGTGGTGTGACAAATAAGTTTAACATTGTCTTCAAGTGTTATTTAAAAACTCTGCAAGACTTGCAAGTAAACATTCCACTCCGCTTCCCTGCATAAAAAAAAGAAGGAAGCATAGGTTTTCCAAGTTCCTAAAGAGATTTTGTCTCTGATGGAAGATATCTTAGCCTGGAGAAAAGGATGCTCAGGGGAGACCTTCTTCCTCTTGACAACTCCCTGAAAGGAGGTTGGAGCCAGGTGAGGTCGGTCTCTTCTCCTGAGCAACAAGACAAGAAGAAATGCCCTCAAGTTGCGCCAGGGGATGTTTAGGTTGGACATGAGGAACAATTTCTTCCCCACAAGGGTTGTCAAGGCCTGGCCCAGGCTGCCCAGGTGGAGTCCCCATCATTGGAGGGATTGAAAAGCCATGGAGATGTGGTGCTGAGGGACATGGTTTAGTGGTGACCTGGCAGTGCTGCATTAACAGTTGGACGTGATGATCTTAAAGGTCTTCTCCAACTAAAACAATTCTGTGATTCTATATTAAACATTTAGAGGGACTCCAAAGCTTATTATGTCTTTTGGAACACCTTTAATTTCACCCGAACATAAAGAGAAAAACATGGTGGCCTCTCCTAAGCACTAAAACAGTTGCCACCAGTAAACAAGAATACTTTGCTGCATGAATGAGACTCAAATACAGCAACATATGAGGAAAAGGATTTCCCCAGCTTCCAGATTTCACAAATTTTAAAGACAGCGAAATAACTAACAGAGTAGAATTTAATGGCAGAGTTTCACTACTCCCACGTTTGCCCCTTCCAGTCACACATTCATGCCTGCAAATAAAGGCCAGTAGATGTGCGATGCCATGACTGCCACTCGCTGCTCCTGACTTGGGTGCCTGGCTTCAAGGCTCATAGGTTCTCCAAGGTAGCAAACCCATCAGTGCTCTCCCTCCACTCTGTAGATTGTCTGACCTATCGTATTGCCAAATGGTGACCCAAGGGACATCTAGTTAGTAAAAAAACCCCAAACTATAAAGATAGAAAAGAGTCCTTCACAAAACACAAAGTGAGCAAAGCGGTGGACAAGAGAGAAAGACTCAGTGCTCTTCCTTTTGGACGTCAAGAACTTGAAGCATAACCGGTTTTAAAACTGAGAGAGTAATGGCAGAGCACAGGAAAACACCCAAACATCAACAGTTTCACATTGAGTTTGCACAGGCAGGACCCAACGAAATTAAGCTCAAACTTCTAAAGGAACTGTCAGTGTAGCCTTAATTGCTAGGAATTATCTTGAAAATATGCTGTGTAAGAAGTTTGTTTGTTTTCCCTGAAAGGGGAGAAAGGAAAGACCCAGAACAGAACCACAGCGTACTTTCACTTTGAGAAATACGATCTAAAGTCACGAGGTGAGCGCACAGGTGGATGAAAAGCTGCCTCAGCACAAGCACCATCCAGCGATTCACCGAGGATCTGAGAGGACATCTCAAACTCGATTCCACTGGATGTATTTTTTTTTTTTAATTACAACTCTAGACAGCAAAATGAAATTTTTCTGGGTTGTATCAGTTTATGTTATTAGCACCTCAGAACAAAACAAGGGTAGTTTTTTTCTGAGATAACTCTGGGCCCTGCTGCTCAGGGTGCAGTATCACCTCCTGAATCAGCATCTGCTGGTGTGCACCTGGGCCCACTGAGTCATTCAAGCTGTCTTACACAATGACAACATTATTCTTGGCCACTGAGGCTCCTGCTGCAGACAGCCGATACCAACATAAGTCAGCTTTTTACCGTGGAAGACTCCACTCTTACTCAACGTCACATCCAAGTCTAGATGCTCTTGCTGGCAGAGTAGGTGTCAGTGGGACTCCTGCCCTCTCCAAGCAGCACGGTCACTCTTGCCAAGCCATACTATCGGGTTTTCTTCTTTCTGTTTTTTGTTTTGTTTATTTTTCCCCAAACCTTTTCTTGTCACAGCAAAATCCAACCACCAAGACCAAAGAAATATTTCTTCCCATTTAAGTTTTGGTTTGTATATAAATTTAGAAGCATCTTAAGCTCTTCTACTGGAAAGAAGCACTTGAAATTCTGCTCAAACTTTAACATGAAAGTTTTAGCACTAACCAAAACACTAACAAAAGCTTAGCCCAGGCAGCTGTCTTAAGCTGAGTACTGTAACCTGCCCACGACAAAGCGATCTGCAACTCATTTAACTGTTTAAGGTCCCAAAGATGAGTGAGACCGAGGTACCAGACACAGCTGTTAACTCACAGAACATACTGCACCAAGTGTAACTCAGTATCAGTAGGACCCTGAAGAAAGGAATATCATCTCCACATGTGTTCCATCTTCTCCCTATGAACAACTGAGTGTTACAGGTTTCCAGACCCTAAGCACTTCTTCTTTGTTAAAAGTGGACAGAGCTAAGATAGGACAACACATTGATTTCACTGCATTGTGGTATTTCTTCTTGCTTTGTTCTCCAAGAAGCAGGAGCAAAGACACTACACACTGCTGGACAACGCTTGGAAAAGCTGAACTTAACAAGCCACAGTACATTAAAGCACAAGAGAAACTGGTAGTCCTCAAGATCAGCGTTATGCCTGGGGTGACCTTACACATCCATTCTCTCTTTAGCCTTAATAGGCCAAGTGAAATATGTGCCGAGTACAAGGACATAGAAATATACTCTCTATTTTAAAGGCAAGTAACAAATATACACATGAATGAGTTTAAATCACAAAGACCCATGAAAAAAAGTAACTGGTAGAAAAACTTTCACAATATATATACACAAAGTCCTAGACACATGGTTTATTCTTTTCTTTTTGTTTGGTTTTGGTTGGGTTTTTTGCAGTTAGGGCTTCATCTTTGCTTCACTCTGGATTTGATGGTACTTACAGCTGAAATTCATAAAGGCCAAGGCCATTGCACTGACATGAGAGCATTTCCCACCGGCACTTCAGAAAGTTTTTTGCCATATGCAGAGAAGCAGCTACATGGGGCGGCCTTTTTTTTCCACTGGGGCGGCACTGCTGCTTCACATAACGTTTGTCTTTCTAACTAGAAATTTGTTGGTGTATGAGAAGGTTTAGGAAAGGGTTATTGCAAAAGGTCAGAGAGCAAAGGAAGGAATCTCTGCCTGGTATTACAAGTTTAAGCTCAAGGAAATATCATTCTGTAGCTTTAGCCATTCTTACCACTTTCTCCTGAAGTTGGGGATGGTGGTGGAGTGGCAGCAGTAACGCTGTGTTTGTCCCAGATGCTCTCCAAAATACCTGGCCAAAGAGATATTGTTCAGAACAGCCTGCTAAAAGACAGATTGCTCAAACATAGTGGATACCTCAAGAGAGCTTTGGTAGAACACATCTTTAGTGCTTTGACAATGAACATCGTCTGGTCTTAGGAAGTCCAAAGAAATTACCAAGGGCCTATACACACACTTCATAAAGGGGGAGACATCTGCAGCTCTGTTACAGAAGCTTGTTTCATTGTAAGGCGACCCAAACACCTCAGAGTAGAGCGTTCAAGCTGCAGGAGTAGCCACTACATTGCCCACACGTTGCTTCATGGAACCCAGAACGTACCTGTGAGGAGCCCAAGCACTGTTTGCACCTGATCGAGGAGCAGCTTGCGTAGCTCTTCTTTCCGGGCTACACTAAGATCTTCCCGTGGACACGCCAGTTCTTCAGAAGTAGTTTTCAACATGATCAGTCCCAGAGGAGTGGTCACAGGAGACTGAATTAACTGAGAGGGAAACACATGAACGCAACACGTGATGACAACACTCCGCAGAGCTACCAGCTGGCAAATGGGGGATTAGTTACATGATTAGCAGTTTACACCGGCTTCAAGACTGGGGGAGTGTCAGTCCCCATAGCCTACAGCGCTGCGCGTCGAGGGAAGAGAACTGCAAAGATTCCATTTCCTGAGACATTTATCTACGATGTTGCAAAGGTTCGAGCACCATGGGAATCTTTGGGGTTTCAAGAGAGCTTTCATAATGTCATTGCACATTCTCTGCTACAGCGTGTTTACCAGTAACAGTTTGTTCCTTTTACTGCCTTCTGCTGACATCGTCACTTCTCCGAATTGCCTCAGCACCAGCGGTTTCATCACGTAACGGGGCTGCCGCTGCAGCCCTGCTCAGGTCAGGAGCCTCCACCATCAGCCGAGCAGTTTCTTATTAAAAATCCCATCCCCTCCCATACAAAGAGCCACAGCCAATATCAGATGACAGAGGAACACAGCCAAGGGATACGACCTCTCCTTGCATATCTATTACTGAAAATCACATTTACCCTAAAAAGAGGGACTGCCACCACAGAAAGAACCACAGGACTAGGACCAGAGAGAGCAATGATGTTTGCTTTCATTAGCCACTGGGATATTAAAGCCACATTCAAGTGGGACAAAGTTTTATCCTCAGCTGAAATTCAAGGCTGCTCTTCTCTGTTGACCTGGAACATCCAAAACAATTTATTTCTCCCTCTTGGAGAAAAAGCCTAAAGCCAATTACAATTATTACAAATAATCCTTGAAGTCATAAATTGTGTTACATGGGCTGACCTCAGTTCTAATCTCCTTGACCCACCAAACCAGCGATATGCTGAGTTAACACTGCTAAGGCTACACACCTTGGTGAAGGACGTGGAGGGAAAAAGCTCTTTGTTTAGATGTACACTGGCTCTCAGAAAGGAAGAACAACAGCACAGGAGCAGACAGCTAAAAAAAGAAAATTAAACTAACAAGTTGTGTGTTTAATAAGTTGCAAAGAGACTGAGTATCTCCTCTCAGAGTATTTTCTGACAGTACCAGGAAGTTTAGCGATACCGTGCCCTGGGACTTCAGTAGTGTTGAATAAGTTTCATACTTCTAAAGCAGCAGTACTTTCTACATAAAATTACTGGGTTTGCATAATGACAATACCATAGTCCAAGTTACTTATCTTCTCAATCCCTCCAATAGTTCAGTAAAAGTTTTAGAGGCTACTTAGAGTACTAAGATACAAGCTAATACTCAAGAATCAATCAGTTTTTTCAAATTATCTCAGAAGAAACTCTTGAGAGAGGACTCATCTGCAACTCTAAAAGCCAATAATTCTGCTCCTGTGTTTCTTTTGATTAGGAGGTCTTGAAGGTCCACGTCAGCGTTTTTCTTTCACTTTCTCTGAACATTTTTTGGAAGTTGTCAGCTATAGAAATTAACTTATGGGAACATTTCCCTCTGAAGCTGAGTTGACAAGGAGGGGCTTAAGGAAAAAGAAATATCCAAAGTAGGCTCTGCAATCACTTGAGATAACCTCACAGTGCTAGAAAAGCAAGTATAAGCTCAGAAACTCAACTGCAGATCCAGATGAAACGAAAGCCCAAACTAAGTGCAAATAGTTGTCTCGGACTTACTGTTAAATTGATAATTTGGGAAAAAAATTGCAACGTGTCTCATTATAAGATTACAGAAAGCTCTCCGAAAAAGAGATTACACGAGTTAGTAACAAGCTCTGTGCGCCAAGTTAGTATTCTTATATTTTCACAATTAATACTAGAGACACTTGTCTTAAACTCCTGACACTCAAGGACTTTATTTTTACAATTTTTGTTCTAGTAACTGCTTTGTGGCTTATCCATGGGCATAACTGCATTCAAATCGTGTAATTATGTCAGCAGAAAAAGACTGTGCAGCACTTCAGTTTACATTCAGCTTCTTTAAGCCAATTATGAACAATTTAAAGAGACCTGGTAAGCAAGTACTCGACCCAAAGGAGGAGGTCTGCCCTAGCCTGGTTAGGTTCCAGCAGCAGCGAGCTATTAGCCTGGCTCAGGCATCACGGTAGAGATGCTGAATTACAACCAATGTTCAAACTAACAGCACTGCCTCAGCCAAGATCCTCCGACATACACTCCAGACCCTCCCTCTTATGCCGACAACATTCCATTAGTGACCTTACATGATGAGGTGTCAGAAGTTTTTAGGGTATCTTTAGGTATTAGGTGAAAAAGTCTCCAAGAGCCACATTCAGAAACTTTGCTTTTGAGAATTACTCAGATACATCCACAGTTTTACTGACTTTTTTCTTTACAGAACAACTCATGGCTCCAAAATTTTCACAGCTCCTCCTAAATATTTAAAATTCAAAGTGAAGCTGATGCTTGTTGCACAGTATTGCTCCTTTGTAAAAAAAAATTCGTAACATTAGAAGGAAACGTAACGTGTAGGAAGCTGAGGGTTATTTGCAAAACTAAAAAGGGAAAGGAATTTAAGAAGCAACTTGGGTTTTCATGTAATTATTTAATCTTTATCAAGGGAAGTCACTACTCAAGGAAACAAAATAATGTCTCTCTGTGAATGAAACGAAGTTTTCCCTTTAGAAATGTCTTACCTGCAAGATGTTTGTGAAAAAGTCATGGTAGAACATCGGCCAGTCTTGCCGGCCGATATCCACAATGACTTTGCAGAGTTTGTTCCTGATGAAGTAAGGCAGAGTTTTATGGTGAGCTAGGAGGAGCTTGGGCAGGCAGCTGCGGATCTCCATTTTGTCTTGAGATGGAACCCCAAGCCACATCTTATTGATCAGGTTCTGGAAAAAGAAACATATCTCCTAAATAAGCTTATCTCAGACACACTTCACGGAAATTAAACAGTGAGAGGACGTGGGGACAACGCGGGGACAGAGCACTGGTGAGGTAAAGCTGCTGCAGCTTACGCCCAGGATTGCCAGTGCCTGCCACAATGCACAGGCAGGAAAGAGGCCAGAGCTTTCAAATCTATCCAAGCCTCTCGCTGACCAAGCCTGGCCAGTTAAAATCTTAAGCACCTATATTTGGTGCAGTTCAACCCTCTCTTCTGCCATGGGCAGACCTGTGGATAAGGAAACAAGCAGGTATTAGGTCAACAGAAAAGAACCATCTTCTGTTTCGAGTTCTACACAGGCTCGCTGGGTAAAGAGCTGGAATTAGAGATGCTCTAACCGCTGAGCAGTCCCGAACCAACCCTGACATTGTTAACAACATGGAGAGACGAGAGTGTGCAAAACCCGCTAGGCAGAATGAGAGTGGCTAACACAGGGCAAACCCTGCACTACTAACTAACCTGGAGTAAGCTTTGCTACCTACTGGGGTACTCAAGCAACAGAAGACAGCAATGGATTGAGGCTGCTGAGCAAACTCACCAAGTTTGTCTCTTACAAGCAACACAGTGTATAGCGATAAGCTCTAAAAAAAACCCCCAAACCCACCCTGACAGTACAAGCTTATCAGATTTGTAGAAGCTCTCCAACATTAGAGTTTCACACATGCTCGGTTTCAATGCCTCAGAAATTGTTACTGAGATCTCTTTGAATACACCATCATTTCCATTAACTGACAAATGACACAACCAGCACATTACCATTTTAACTGATTTTGGGTCAAGCAGAATTAGCTGGCACATACAGAAAATATTTCCATTATCTTTTAACCTTGGACATCTGTATTTTCCCCTCTAAAGGCGGGTACATAGCCTTGTTTAAGCAGGGGGGGGAAAAAAAGGAGGGGGAAGCAAGTTTGGTTTTAGATGACTCTGGCGCCGCTTGGGTCTCCTGAAGCCAAGCTGGAAGGTCGCCGGAGTGAGTGCCTTGCAGGGACAGGGCACCACTTCAGCAGAAAGATTTTAGTCCATTTAAAGCCGGACAAAATCCATAAGAAGGCAGAGTTGCAAATTGCTTTCCTGCCACACTACGATCCCATTTAGGGACTCTGGAGCACTGAAGCATTAGGAGCTGAGCCTCTCAGGATAACTTAGGGCTACTGAGGCAATGTCTGTACCCGTCTGCAGGCATATAGCCTGGAGAACCCAAAACCAGGAGATACTGCCAATGGGTTGGTTGCAGAAAATGGAAGATTATTTCCAGTCAAAGATCCGATTCACAGTACAAAGGCACCGTACAGAGGTACCAGTTCAGTGCAGAAGTATAGAGGTGTATTTATACATTAAATTCCTCAAAGAAGTTGCATTTTGGGTTTTCTCACAGAGAAGATGCAGAAGCATTGCTTCAAAATAACAATGACCCAAGCAAATCAGAACTCCACAATGCAAGTCCAGAACAGGAGTTTCAGAGGCTCTGTTTAATATTTGTACTTTAATGCCCACTGAGTTTTATCCTGCTCATTTGACCCGGAAGTGGCAGCTCTCCACTGGTGAAATGGTTTTGGGAAGATGTTCTCTTCCAAAAACCAAGTGAAACAGATTCGTCTGGAAGGTTGTCACGAGGAGTTTCATTCCAGACCCACTGTTAACTTCCTAGACATTCTAGAAAATACAACATTCTCAAGAAGTTTTGGGAATGATCCTTGTGTTTGTATACCCACTTCCACTGCCATTCAGTACTCACTGACAGCTGAAGACCAATGAAGCTGCAGACTATAGCTAGAGGACCGGGCTACAAGGACCAGTGGAATGTGCAGCACTACTACTACTGCTAGGAAATTCAATCTCCTCAACAGATAGATCCTGATCTGTGGACTTATGTTCCTGACGTTACACTTGGGCACAGATTTCTTTGTGCTGCTTAGTTCTGGGCACGATTATTTTTCCAGTACTACTCCCCCTGGCTCCAGACAAGCCTTGGCTCAGTAATCAAATAAGTTTTCCCTTTTTGTGAAAATCAGTTTAATTCTTGTAGACTGCTGCTGTGTGACATCCATCCCCAGAGCAGAGAACAACTACCACAGCAGTTGTCACGATTACCCCTTTTCGAGAGGAAGACAAACCACATGCAGTTTGCAGATCAAGTCCAGACTCCTTGAGTAACCTCAGATAAATAAAAGTGAACACTTTAATTGAAGAAGTCAATGACATGTGCATAATTTGTGAAAACATACAACTTAGAGCGAACAACTTTGTTCTTATCTAAAAAGCAGCCCTCTGCAAAGGATATAAACCTTTAGGAGCACAACTCAAACCAACCCAGCCAGGAACACAATGCACAGGCGGCCACAAACAGACCAGAATATCGTTAGAGAAGCCTATTTAGTATTGACCAAACCCCAGAATATTGTTAGGGAAAGACACTGCACCCATCACTGAGAAAACGGTTGATAAAACAGCCGTTCACAGAATACTTCTGTTTCTTCCAGCAGACGCACAAATCAATATTTAGGTTTTTAACAATAACTTTGTACTTTTTTATCTAGGTAGAGAGCGGGATGTGGTCTTCTGCAAGTGACCTTACCTCTACAACTAGCACATAAGCTCACGGGATGTAGTTCAAGAGCATTAACCACAACTATAAAATATCAGAAAAATAAAAGCAACTCTGTCTTCCCTCTTAGCATTAAAGTTTGCAGGAGCTAGTGTCGGGTAATCACGTACATATTTCTGACCATAAAAAGAATATAAAAGCAATAACACTCTTAAAAGCATTGTGCAGAAAACTCAAGAAGCCTCTGAAACCGTAGGTAATTCGTATTATAGAGATGCCAGGAAATTAATTCTTCAATTTGTGTGCAAAGATTCATATTTTCCTTCTCTTAGCCTGCCATTAAGCAACCTCTCTTTGAGAGAGCAATAAAAGCATCCTTTATCACCGTACTTACTAGGACTGCCATTTCAGACAAACATTTTCAAACAAAATTGATTGCCATATAAAACTGCACCAGACAGAAAATGCACTAGGCAGGCAACAGGACACGTCTTACCTCAAACACAGTCAAACTGTACATCATTACATAGTCATTTCTTGTACTTGACAGGAAATAGAGGCAGAATCTCCAGGCTCCTATCTGCTGGGCAAAGTTATTTAAAAGCTCCTCTGGGGGAGAGGGGAGAAAAAAAAAAGAAATTATTAAAAAATTACATTGAAATTCTTAAGATGTAAACAAATCCCTAATAGTAGCACAGAAACACACCGAGCATGAAAGACACCCTGTGTTCAGGGAATGACTCAACCTGGAGAAGGGGAAAAACAACATAAAAACACTCTGAAATATTAAAAGTAATCTAGTGATAGGCTTTAATGAAAACAAAACAGGTATGTCATTTTAGAATACAGTTTTGACATAACTACTACGTCAGACTAATAGGAGAATATTAAAACAAACCAAAAAAAAAATCTTATTACAAGCATTCCCATTTTATCTATAAAAGCCAAATATTGGGATACCAGGCCACTGTGAAAGGCCAGGGGTACTTCAGATCACACACAGCCTTATCAAACACTCTTGGTTTAATGCAATTGCTCCAAGAGCCATTGACTTTGCTGTAGGTCAGCTTATCAAAGATCTCTCCCAACACTCAGGCACAGGATTCGGTCATCCTACAGCAAGTGACTATACACCAAATGTGGCAACAGGAAAAACTGCCAAGGGCTGATTTACAGGCTAATCAAATTTAAGCCTTAATCAACTGGTTTCTCTCCTGCAATTTAAGCAGGAAAACAGAGGATGCTGAAGACTTATCTTTTCCATAGCAAGAGATCTCCACAACAGGGGAAAAAAAAACAACAAAACAAACTTGTGTAGTTGCTTATCCTTTATTTTACCAGATTTCTGGAAATGTCTTTCATGCTGACCATACTTTTGGCGCCGAAGTTAGAGATGACAGAAGTTTGAAAAGAAAAGCACGCTGCCTATTTACAGCCATTAACCACGGATGCAAGAACCTTATCCAGAGCACCTTGGAGATCTCTGGTGGTTTGCAGAAGGACATCTTTAAATTAAACACCAGCCAAAATGAAACCTCACTGTTAATCCCAGTTTGTCATTTCACATTAACTAGGACAGTCTTCTGCTTTCCCTTCTTAATGTCGAGCAGACCTGAAGTCCATGCTTCATCTCTAGGCAGGAGGTAGTTTTCCAGGACACACAATTCCACAATGTACAGGCAGAGAAAAGCGTACCGTCCTTCTGCTATTCCAACCAACTCACTATCCTTGATAAAAAACTGCATCTCCATGCTCCTAGTAGCAGACAAGTTACCAACATACTAATTATCTATAGGATTTGCCATATGATCTCCAAAACCCAAACTACATAAGCCTTTACTTCAGGTACATCCACAAGCAGGAGAGGCTAAGATGCCAGTTGGGTATCCGATAAATCACTGTCCTCTGCTATGCTTAACATAAACAAGTCAGCGCTGCTGAGGTCTGCAGGCAGCAGAAAGAGAAGGCCATCCTTTGGAAGTGGCGTGAACTCACCTATCTCGCGCTTCCGCTCATTTGTCGTGCAATTGTGGAAAAACTCTGTCATTAGACTCTCCAAAGCCCGTAGCGAGGCCTCTTCAGATGCCTGGGAACGACATTTAAAAGGAAAGAATTAAAATTACCATCCACTCTGACTTGGACTCAGGAGGCTCCTATTCTTCCTGTCACAGATGCACTCAAAAAACCACAAGGGCACAAAATCCAGGTGGAGGGCAAAATAATCCGGAATTTAAACCACTCATTGGTGTCAAGTAGAAACACAATTTGTTCACTGCAAGTCAAAGCCTTGGACATGAAAGACCATTTGCTCAGCTGCATTAACAAAAACAACAGAACTTCCCTTTTTTTTGGTGGCATTTAGTAATTTTAAGTTAGTTCATCCTTGTTAAGTGATTCGCAGAAAGACAGCAAGTTCAAGTGAAGATTCTTTCAGATGTTTAGAGATAAATAAAACCAACGACAGCACGGGGAGCATGAACTTTGAGAGGACTCCTGACACTTATTCCTATCTTTGCCTCAGTGCCATGCTGCCGCACATGATACCAAAGGTGCTTAGGAAGTAGCAGCTTGAAAGATTAAGGAATTTCCAGAACTTTGAAAAGCAATATACAAGTATTCAGCAATGTGATTCAAGAAAAACATCCCCCCCCTCATCCCCAAATTTAGCTTTTATTGTTGGAATCCGGCAGTTTTCAAAGTGCTAAAAAAAAAAATAAAATGACAGAACTAGTACACAGTCGTTGCAAGGTCACTATAGTTTCACAAGTCTCTGAAGTTGGGATGATTTTATTCTAGGAACAGTTCCCCACTGAGCTCAGCCTCTGGCTGCGCCACGCTCCCCTTACGGTCTACGCCTGATAATGGACAGCCTTCAAAACCAGTCCTGCTCTAGCACAGACTGCGCCATTAGTCATTCCTCTAATGTTTTCAATGCACACTATCAATAATAAATGCATCAAGATTCAAGGCCCGACCTTGCTCTGCACAGAAACAAAGTAAAGCATTAAAGAAAACTGAAAGCTCTGCCTCAAAAACAATACAAACGGAAGCAAAGTCCACGACTGGCAGTCTCCTGCAGAGAGATGAGCGAGTGAGAAACACTGTGGAACTTCTGCTAGTTCCCATTTCCACGTACAGCAGCTTCCTCAAGGACCACTTGCAGGGCCAAGCAGCAGGAGACCCTCCTCAAACAGCCTGGGTTTGGATTAACCTCCCCTAAGGAGAGTCGGCAACTCCACACAACAGCTTGAGAATCCAAACACAGCTCTGCTGTCCAAACAACTGGAAAAGGATGCTCTGTAGGACACCATACACCTTCTGCTACCTAGCAAAGGAATACTGGAGTTCATCCTACCTTTTCCTCTTCCTTCCCTCTTTTCTTTTTTTTGTTTTATTTTTTAAAGACCCGCTCTAGAAAGCAAGAACTATTTTAGCAAGAAACACTGTAGTGGGCAATTGAGTTAAAACAACCTACTATCAAATCAAAGCCACTTCGCTGGCTTAAGTAAGATCAAGCACCCATTATCACACCTCTTTAATCCATTTAAACATGGTCTCTGCAAACGGTCCGTGGCCCTGTAAACTTCCCCTCGAAGCCAGCCCTTCAGCCACCAGTCTCCTCCTCTTGCCAATCATCATTTCCTAGATAACACTGTGGATAAAAGCCTCAATTAAAAAAAAATAAATTAAAAGGTATTTGATTAAGTGGCACCTTTAATGACACTAGGATATAGCCACACTGCTATTTCTATGCATTTCTTTCTGAGACATCGTATTTTTGCAAGTTCCTCCCAGCTAGATCCAGACACACGCATCCAGCAGTTTCATAAACCCCTGCAGCTCACTTCTCTGCTGCTCAGCACGGAATCAGCCTCACCAGTAGTTTCTGATGCTAAACCCTTACAAAGAGGAGTTTCCAAACAGTTTGATGCAAATTCCTCTGCAAGAAGCACTGTTCTCCCACTCCACTCCTCCACTGGCCAAGATCAAGATCACCTCAATTCACAGAAAAGTGTTAGCTCTTAACACGGGAATGGCAGGGCTCAATCATTTTCAGACAGTTAATTCAATCCTTTAGGAAGGGTAGTTAAGGGTTGGGTTCGGTGGTTTTGTTTTTTTCGCCAAGATTCAAGATTTATTTCCCAGTTTCGGAAATAAATTGCAGAGTTCTCATAAATCTTGAGCATCTGACATGTCCTCTGCTGACTTCAAACTGCCTCGGCACAGAGATTTTGAAGATGACAGAGTCAACTCCTAGGAACACGCTTAATATTCTATATAAGAACACCACCGTCACAATGTTCATCAAGTCAAAAACAAAACAGAGAGCACAACGCAAGCGTTTTATGTAAAAAGCCCAGAATCCAAAGCCAACTTGGGCAGAAAGAAACAGCGTGACCTCTGAGATTGTTTTCTTCTCCTATTTGACTTCTCCTGACTGTTCCAGAGGTTTGGCCAAAGGAAGGTGGAGTAGCACAAACTGTCTGAAGTGATCACACCCCAGGCCAGGCTCTGCAAACAGGAGAACCTCCCCAGGTCTTCCTCCAGGTGCTATCCGATGGCCATACCAAGCACAGCCCTTTGGTAAAAAGGCAGAGTTGAGCATTTGCTCGTGCCCCGTTGGGTAATTCTCAAGTTAACCATTCCTGGAGCATGTGGTACCCACCTGCCTTCCAAGCAAAGGCTCCAATAATCAGGTCACAGAGTTAGGGGACACATGCTGTTGGAGAGCTGCAGAGGAGATTTGCTCTACCTATATCCAGAGACCCCAGAAAGCAGATTCTATCTAGTGGAGCTATAATAAAAGTCGAGCTGTTTGTAGGACCTGCAGCTGTACCCCTCTGTGTTTCCACCTGCACCTCAGTATTATCGCTCACGTTAATACACAGTTCGCTTTCTTCCAGGGCTCGGGGTTCACTTTGCACTGAAAGGAAAATATCACCAGGGGCTGCAAAGAGAAATGCTGATGAATCCTGATACTGAGCAGCAGCACGTGGACATCAACAACTTTCTCAGCCCTGACAAGATCAAACCCCATGGGCAGTCAGAACCAGCAGCACTAACTTCACTTTGGTCTGCAATTGAGCCATCTGGGTCACATGCAAATTTAGTTTTTAGAGGGTTTTCAATGAATGTCATGAAGTCTGGATCATCATTAGCAGAATTTGCTGCAGACTTTCTGGATGAGGGCTGGCAGTGTGCCTCACCTTCAGGAGACATTACAAAATATTCGACTATTAAACCAGAAACACTTCCCACTCAAGTTGTAAAATCTAACCCCTCCACCCTCAAGGTCTCAAGCTACTCAGGGCTGGATCAAACTGCCAAGAAATGCTGTTTACTCTCTTTTGTCAACTATTTAAGCAAAAAAACCCACAAATAAACAACACAAAACCAAAAAACATATGAATCCCATTTGCAGAGCAGGTACAGAATGACAGAACAGTTGGGGTTGGCAGGGGCCTTTCAAGGTCATCGAGTCCAACCGCCCTGCAGGGAGCAGGGACATCCTCAACCAGAGTAGGTTGCTCAGAGCCCTGGCCAAGCTCACCTGAAATGTTTCCAGGGATGGGGCATTGACCTCTGGGCAACCTGGGCCAGGGTCTCATCACCCTCAGCATCAAAAATCTCTTCCCCTTCTCTCCAGTTTGAATCTTCCTCTTCTACTTTAAAACCATCACCCCTTGTCCTGTCACAACAGGCCCTGCTAAAAAGTCTGTCCCCATCTTTCTGACAGGCCCCTTTAAGTCCTGAAAGGCCACAAGAAGGTCTCCCTGGAGCCTTCTCTTCTCCAGGCTGAACAACCCCAACTCTCTCAGCCTGGCCTCCCAGCAGAGGGGTTCCACCCTCGGATCATTTCTGTGGCCTCCTCTGGCCCTGCTCCAACAGGTCCCTGTCTCTGCTGTGCTGAGGACCCCAGAGCTGGACCCAGCACTGCAGGGGGGTCTTCCTAGAGTGGAGCAGAAGGGCAGGATCCCCCCCCTCACCCTGCTGCCCACGCTGCTGGGGATGCAGCCCAGGGTGCCAGTGGCTTCTGGGCTGTGAGTGCACAGGGCTGGCTCATGTCCGGCTTTTCACCCCCCAGCCCCCCCAAGTCCTTCTCTGCAAGGCCGCTCTCAATCTCCTCATCTCCCAGTCTGTGTTGATACCAGCGGATTGCCCCAACTCAGGAACAGGCCCTTGCACTTGGCCTTGTTGAACCTCATGAGGTAACATGAACTTTTTACTACAAAAACCTTTGAAATTCCCCAAACCAATGGTTCTGGTTGAGTTGAGACCTGCAGGCTGCTGCAGGGAAGGTCTCAGCTGCCAGATTCAGCAGATCCTCCAGCCAAAGATGATGTCCTCAGTCACAGCTTGCTCTGATGAACCAGTTAGTTATGCATGAAGGTAAGTAAGCAGGTCTGAACAGTAGTGCACCAACAGCTGCAGATTTCTTGTTTTCTAGGATAGCCGTACCTTGACCTAGCAATGTTTCCTAGATAGCAGCTCTCGGAGGTGGTTCTCCCCAGAATAGGTGCTGTTAACTGCTGCTGTGCTATGTTGGGTCCACATCGTACGCACTGGAAAAGCCCTAAGTCTGTTCCTGAAATTGCCCCATTTGATTCAAGCAGTGACTTGGTAGAGATCAGAGTGGGAGAGAGCCACTGTTAATCTACATCCCCATTTTTTCCTCATTACGTTTGCTGAAGGCGTTTCATTAACAGTTATCAAGCTAGAGGCGGGGAATTGCTTACTCATACCAGTTATCTACCAACTCCAGCCTTTAATAGCAAGCTCATACAACATCCTCAGCTGAAACTACAGCTTCCTATTTTGACAGAAATGATGAGATTTGCTACAAAGAACTTGCACATACAGAGACATTCTCCATCCACCAAAGTACCAAAAGAATGATCTGCAAAACCCGGATAGACCAGCCGATTTCAGGGCTATCGTGAATTACATTTTAAGATGTATGAGTCATTAACTGATCTCTGTTCATTAAGAAAAAAAAATAGCTGCTAACTTACTGCATTTTAAGCTGTTCAAACTCCAGTTCACTGAAGCTCTAGAGGAGCAAAATCTTTGTACCTTGCTGCTTAAACCAGGACTTCGTAACGAGTTCGCTCTGGCCTGGAGCCTACAACTAAAGCACTCGGGTAGGATAAGATACTCATCCAACTCTGGCGAATAACAGAGGAATGACTTTTGCCTTGCAATTTAGACATTGCACATTAACAGAAGATACAACACTAATTTCAGTTTGCAAAGTACCTGATCATTCTGGAAGACAGAAAAGTGCTTTATAAAGCTATTTCCATTTTCTCCAGAAGTGCTTTCATTTAGAGTTTACTTCCTATCTTCTTACATCGGTTCACATTCTCCGAAGTGATTGTTTCTTCTAGAGGAAAGCTTTTCTCTAATGCTTTGCCATAAAAACATAAGCTGTTAATCTTTTAAATGTTTGTTATTGATCATACAAATGATGCTCTAAACATGGCAAGTTGGGCTGGAAAGGGAGGGTTATGTCTGTTGATTTTTTTCTAATGTGTTTGGAAATGAGTATCGCTCCAAGACAAAACTAAGGTAATCCCTCTACAAAGCTTTTTCTAGTAAGGTGTTCATTGCAGCTGCAACGTTACCCATGTGAGTTCAACCAGCCTTCAGGCAGCACTGGGACACCTTTCTCTGACCCAGAAGAATGGATTTTCCACCACCCAAGCTGAATCTTAAAACCACCTCCTTCGGTGGCAGGGAGGAAAAACACTTGCACTGCTGAACCTCAGGAGCCCTCATCATAGATCTCTCTACTCTTTAAATAAAGAGGACAGGATCTCTCTGGGAGCTGTTATTCACCACCTCTCTGCATCCCATCACGTTTTTATTTCAGATGCCCACTCTTGTTCCATCCCTCCTTCGATACCCGCACTGCTGAAGCACTTTCCACACTGTACCTAACACCTACCAGCCCCTTTTACACCCTATACTGGTAGCAAATGAAGATTTTTTTCCAGCACAGCTCTGTCTTCCTAATTTATTTTGAGCCTGCTTCTTTCTACATACCCTACCAGTGTAAGACCAACAGCCCAGCACAACTCAGTCCGTTCCTGGCTATCGAGATTCGGATCTCACCACATTGTACCCAGCTAAAACCAGTATTAGCTCCACCTACCAGCTTGCACTTGTACTAGGCACCTCTTCCAGGCAAGGAAGGACTGCAGGAGAGCGTGCAATGGGAACCCTCCTTGTTTGAAACGTTGCCAGCAGGAATTGCTATAACGCCACTAATATTTTCTTAACCCGGTGCACAGGGTTAAGAAAAGAGAAAAGGTCACACCACAATGGCAGCTGCGAGTATAAAGTAACTCGTCATCACTCTGCCTTGGCTAAATTACATTATCCCATCCTCTTCCACCTCAGAGCCTTCTGCTTCTAGGTTTGTGCAGTTACTTAATAGTACAATTATACACAAACTAATACAAACCATCACACTTTAGCTGTTGAATTTTCTTCTTTTTTTTTTTCTTCATTTGTTATAGGTAATTATTAAGGAAATTCAGTCCAGATCAATTTAATAATATAATAGCCAACATGCATATGTACTCATCTAAAAATTACCAGGTGTCTTTCAGAGCCTCTCCCTACCAGAGCCCTAACATAACATGATAACGAACACATAAATTAGTAGTTACACTCTCAGAAAGATTGTGGATCACTGTGGGTCCACAAAAGCTTGCCTTTTGCAGCTATAAGCAAAGCACAGGTATTGCCACCCTTCAGTGAACCCCCGGAATAGCCCCGGCTCACTCAACGCAGTGAAGTTCCTGAAAGCAGCACAGTATTATTTTTAGCAACAAAAGCAGAATTATGAAGTGTTTTTAAAAAAATCTGCACGAAACCCAACACATCCTCTCGACAGGGTGAGTGCAAGATACCAAGAGGCAGAGTTGCGCAGCTCAAAGGCACTGTTGCTACATTTCATTATTTCCAGCTAATGATTTTAGAAGTTTGGGGTTTCAGTTTATTCCCAGGGTCTCCTTCTACCAGTGTAACTCACGTGGAGGTCCTAAATTCGGCAACAGAAGCCAGGTCCTGCAACATCCATGGCCTCCAGCAGCACGCCGCTGATGGTATCGAGACACAGCTTAGTCTTTATTCTCAGTTTCCTCGCTGCATTTCAGAGATGTTTTTGTGGTTTAATGAACCGAAACCAGACTCGGCTTCACTCTGTGCTTTGAGAGCAGTTCAGGCTCCCGGAGCCATTTCAAGAGATCTCCTGGCTGCAGAACACAACCCACTTCACCTGGTTCAGTTGTTTCAAAGGCCACAACTTTGTCAGCTCGCTAACAAGACATAGATTTTGCAACCTCATTTCTATTAGACTACAACTTAAGCAAGAGAACCTACTATGAAACCACAAATTCTTGTTCCACCTCAAGGCACTCGGCAGAGGAACAAAGGCACTACGCTTCTCTCGAGATTCCTGCTGGGATGGTCCAGCACCAGAGCTGCTCAAGGCCCTTCTGCCTGGACAACTCACTTCTGAAACTCCAGGCTGCGCTTCAGGAATCCATGTATTTCATTGGAGCATCAGCTAAAGACTAAAAATGAGCCCAGGCTGAACACCACTGTGAGGAACAGGCTATGGAGAGCCAGCAGCGATAATCTGATCTCTCAAACAGGATAAAGAGATCAGTTTACCTGTAAACACTGCCTGCTACACAAGTCACCAGGCACCTTTTCCAATAACTATGGGATCTTATTTCTTAAATCTTCTTGTACAGACAGGTTCAGTTAACCAGGCTCCAGGTTTTAAGGTTGAACTTTGACTAACAGGCTCAAGTGTCCAAGGCTGATTCTTTCTAAACTGATAACTCAATCGAGACAACCCAGTCACCAGCGTGTCCTCCACCAAGCATTTCACATTTGCTTTGCTGTTTACAAAAGACACTCATTACAGGGAAACATTGCAAGGATCAAGCATTAGAAGTTCAACACCTAGAAAGTCTCTCAGAAACCCACGGAAGGAACACATCATAGCAAGCCGGCAAAAGCAAAGCACGATTTCGACACGGCAGCGCTACGAGCCACGCTCTTACTGAGGATGAGCACGGGAGAAGTTTACGGGCCCCCGCTGCCCGTGGAAGGCAGGTCACGTGCCACTGACTTGCCAATTGATGTACTGCGGTTTAGCTGCTGGAAAACTTAGCAACACATTATTTGCCCAAACAGGTAGTTGCTAAAATAATGATACACAGAGGAGAAGTGTACAAGTATCCAAAGCAGACTGCTCGAGATGGACATCTGCATCATACGACTGCCTATCACCATGGCACAGGGGATCCAGGCAGGTGCTAACATCGCTTTTTGGACTTATGACTTTGCACAATACAGCTACAGTCACAAGACTTTCCTCAGCAGCCGCTCTGTTCACACAGTCCTCAGCTGCTGTCCACCACTTTTTAAGCCACTGAGAACCAGTTCAGTCTGGTTGCTATCAGAAAAAAAAAAAGAAGCCATAAAGCCACAGTACACTCTTCTGATGGACACCGCACAAGATGGATCATCTGCCAAGGGTGGTCAGCTGGGCATGAGCTGCTTTCTGGATGCTAAAATATCACACGGTGACTGTGGTTCCCTCCCTGAGCACAGGATTAACTTATGTTTTTCCAGTGAAGTCTAGAAATTCACACTTCTGAAAGGAACAGTTTTGAAATCTGAGTGTTTGTACCTAGTCTTTCACCTCACTCCCTCTCTTTGCGAGGTTCCTCGGGATGTGCCACACTTCAGACAAGCCCGTGACTCCTCAAAGAGATCCCATCCTTTCTCGTACGGCAAGAGCTCTGGGACCACAGTCACAGGGTAGAAATCACTTCCCTTTTCTCTGCACAAACAAATCCGGGCTTGCAGAAACAGGAGCCCAGCGAGGCCCAAACGCACACATGCAACAACTCACTTTGAAGAGAACACTTCTGCCGATTTAGGTGAAGTTTTAAAAAGGCAGGTGGGAAAAACATCCCAAGGCTATCCTATTTTGGATGTAAGCCTGTTGAAGGGCAGCCTATTTGCTCATGAAAAACTGTTCATAAAAACTATTTTTAAAAATAGCAGAGTTAAGAAAAATGCTTCCGTCTTCTTACTTGAATGGTGTAAAACAATCAATAGACAGGCAGCAGAATGTAAAATGAACTTTAAAAAGGTTCGGCCGTTTTAGTCGAAGTCAGTTTTAAAAAAGCATATCTAAGTTTTAACCAAGTCTTCCATCAAAGAGCACTATTCTTGCCCTTACAGATGGATATTTCACGCTTAAAAGTGCTAAAAAGCTTGCTCCTCACCACTTGTTCCAACTTGGCAGCTCCTTTGACCAGAGAGGAGACTAAAGATCCATAAATGAAGTCCTAGATAATGCTTCATATCAACATTAAGCCATCCAAGATGTATTAACAGGTTTTTAAAACCACTTCTCAAGTACTTTACTGTCTGCAAAGCCACAAATCAGCCCTGACTTATCTGTACCTAGAGACAACTCGCACTAATACCCAAACAGAACTGAATTAAGGAGTGTCTGAGATGATGCATCTAGGCCAAGTTGGGAATGGAAAGCACCAGGACAAGCAAAAAAGAAAGTGAATGCAAGAAGAAAACAATTATTCAGCATATTTCTTCAAGTGGCACTTGTATTCCAATGTAGCTCCAGCTACAGAAAGACAAAGCTTCGCTGAGATTAACTGCGCTGACACATCCCAGACGTTCATTTTCCAGGTAGTTCTCTGATCTCCTCTCCCGCCTGGCAGGATTCAACCCATTACATTGGAGAAAAATTCTTCCAACACCAGACTATGTGAAGTGACAAAGTTTATGGTGAACTTGGGACAAGGATTTTACATAGAATCATAGAATTGTCGGGGTTGGAAGGGACCTTAAAGAACATCTAGTTCCAGTGCCACTGCCATGGGCAGGGACAACTCCCACTAGATCAGGTTGCTCAGAGCCCCATCCAACCTGGCCTTAAAAACTTCCAGGGATGAGGCTTCCACCTCTCCGGGCAACCCCTTTCAGTGTCTCACCACCCCCATGGGGAAGAACTTC